>JAWQEG010004882.1:0-17659 GCA_033782935.1 Petrolisthes cinctipes
AAAGTATCAGTAATCAACCTAATTCATATTCAGATAACCTAACATAACTTAAACTAAACTAAACTAACCTAACCTAACCTAACCATACCTAGCCTAAACTAACCTAACCTAATTCCTACTCAGTTAACCTAATCTAACCTAACCTAACCTAACCTAACCTAATCTAACCTAACCTAAACTAAACTAAACTAAACTACCCTCACCTACACTAAACTAACCTAACCTAATTCCTACTCAGTTAACCTAATCTAACATAACCTAACCTAACCTAATCTAATCTATCCTAATTCCTACTCAGTTCAGCCTGTCCAAAAAAAGTATCTCCATTGTACAGCTCTCGCACCAGCAGCTAATATATTCATCAGCAGCAGGAACCCACAAAAGCTCTTTCATCTTGGATACTCGGCCCCCCAAAAAAAATCTGACTATCTCACACAGACTCCAGGGACGTGTGGTAAAATATCCTTCCTATTGTTGGAATTAGTAGCGCTTCCACGTACAGTTCTAAGCACATGAAGGGGGAAGCACTGCCTCAGCCTTTGCATGTAAACGGGAGGTGCCAGAAGTAGACTTTAATTGGTATAGGAAAGTCAATATTCCTCATGGTGATATTATACTTATGCCCCAACACCACATCCCTCACCAACACATGATACAGAATGAAGGAGGCGATATTAGAAGTATTTTATATTCACGTGTAGAGAGGCTGAGATACCATAGTGTTTCCCTTTCATCTACTGGGAATTTACAACGTCGAAGAACACATCCAATATTCCGAAGCCGTTGTCAAGGCTACCGTAGCAGAGGTGAAGTGATATGGGTACAAATCGAACATCAAAGGCACATGAAAATCTTACCTTCATATGGATTCACTTTGATGTAGGAAAAAATATATATAATTTCAACGTCGCTACTGTAATTAATTGAATCGACTGTTACAATTTAATGTTATAGCTTAGACACAATATAAGATTACATTTGCAGTGATCAATATGTTATAATGTTTGTAAGAAGTGTGTTAAATTATTATGTTTGCAAAAAGTGTGTTAAAATATTATGTTTGCAAAAAGTGTGTTAAATTATTATGTTTGCAAAAAGTGTGTTAAAATATTATATTTGCAAAAAGTGTGTTAAAATGTTATGTTTTCAAGAAGTGTGTTAATTTATTATGTTAGGAAAAAGTGTGTTAAATTATTAAGTTTACAAGAAGTGTGTTAAATTATTATGTTTACAAGACGAGTGTAAAATTATTAATATATCCTCAATGATGGGCGATTGGTAGTGTATGGGCTTTCTGTTCTGACGGTTACGAGTTCGATCACCCCTTATCTTAGTTTATTTACCATTTATAACACTATACAATGGCCATTAAGAGTAGCGGAATGTTACCCCCATTAGTGTGAAGAGGTTTGTGTGTTGGCTGTGAGTATAATGGGCCAAATCTATGAGCTCAAAAAGGTTGGGGTGTTTGTGTAGTAAGAGTAGAAAGGGGCTCCATGAGGTCTCGCGCCATCAAGGGGAAAAGGAAGGGAAGAGGGAGGATGGAAAGTATTATGGGAGAGAAGGTGAAAGTATAGGAAACGAGATAAGGGGAAAGAAAGGGAAGAGAGAAGGAATGGAAAACAGGAGAGAAGGGGGAAGGAAGGGAAGAGAGAAAGGAGGAGGAAGGGATAAAGAGGGGAAGGAATGGAAATAGGGAGGAAGGTCAGACAAGTGGGAGGGTCGAGGTGGTGTAGGGGGGGGGGGGGTAAAGACACGCACATGAACACACCACTATGCAAACAAAGGACGTCTGTTTTAGGTTCCCCCTGCAGGCAGACTGTTGAACAAATACGGTAGAGTGTATAGGGGAGAGAGCGCGTTCCATTGCACCCGCATCGTCAGTATTGGTTCCCGGCCAAAATTTGCTCCCTCCCCTCCTTCCCTCCCTTCCCTCCCCTCCTTCCCTCCACTCCCTACTGTAGCTCCAGACTGCATTATTCCAAACTTTTTTTCTTATGGTGCAGTTGCAGACAATACCTCCCTTTCCACCTCAGTGCTTAGAGCCTCTTGAAGGAATCTCTGAAACGTCTGAACAATGGTGTTGGTTTGTGTTATCCTATCAAGATCTGGCCAAACTTCAAGACAGTGGTCAAGGTTTACTGACTGTAGGTGTAGTGTTACGATCAAGTGTCCAGCATCACGTGAATGACACTGAGCCATCTGAATGAATCTTATGAACTAATATTACAGAAACCAATAATATAGTGCAGGAAAGCATATGTATTGCTAGAAACTTTAGAATGGAGTTGAAGGGGGCTGTACAGTGTTGGAAAATCTAGAGCAAAATATTTCTTCAAACTAATCCAAGCAACAGACTTCCACTATTTTCTTTTCATCTGGTCCTGTTTCCTGGCATACTGTGGAGGAATCAAGGCGCTCAAAACTATTAATGTACCAAAAGTGTATTATCCTCTTAAATAATAATGTAGCAGGAACGTGTGCATGTAGCAAAATTTTGTGCATGTATAGAGCAGAAACACACAACGCTAATCCCCCTGTACCGTTAGAGAATGTGGAATAATGCCTCTCCAACTCCCCTCGCTAGACCACTCGAAACCCTCCCTGGCTCACCCTCGTGCAAGGCAGTTAATTAAGCAATGTTTAGCAGGGTGGTGGGACGGCTTGAATGCACTGGGTTACATGTGGCAGATTTAGTGGGGTGGGTTATATGATTATGTTCCCGGGAGAGGTACAGTACAATTCCCCTAAGAAGTTGTTTGGGGAGAGTTTCAAATTGTTTCGGTTAATGAAGTGAGGGGGCCAGATCATTATGAGTAGTCAGGTGAAATTTCTGAATACTTTGTGTCATATTTTTGTGGTGTCTGTGCCGGGTGTAAAAGATATTCTCTTCCCCAAACAAGGAATACACAACAGTAAAGGAGAACATCCAAGTAACCACACTGCAAGCACAACAACACGAGGACCTTTGTACAGAATAGACATACTGTTTTGTAACATCACTACATAACAATGCAGAAATTCGGAAATTAAAGCACGCATTTTAGTTACCATTGAATTCTGATTTTTTTTTTTTTTTTTTTTTTTTTTTTTTTTTGGCAAAGATTAGATCCAACATTTTTTATAAAAGTTGTATGATTCAAACTACAAGAAATTTTACATTAATTATATAGCTAGGCCTAAAGGAATGAAGAGTAACACACAGACACACACACACACACACACACACACACACACACACACACACACACACACACACACACACACACACACACACACACACACACACACACACACACACACACACACAACATATATATAATCTTTCTTTAATGAGGAGACTGTGGTGTGCAGAACCTTAGGGACAACTACATCCAACACTAATAATATACAATACAATTTGGGACACACACAGTTGGGTTTACGACCGGGTGGTGTTGTATGACAATTATACTTCATTTACCCAAGTGAGTTGCCAGATGTAACATAGAAGAAGATAGTTAGAGGGATGGCAATAGGCTCGTTGTTATCTACTGCATCGAAACTATCAGTGGTATTCAGTCAGTCATTTGCACACAGTTGAGCAATGACAAAGAAATGGTCATCTATTCTTCTTACTCTCATATTACTTCTTTTACCGAATATAACGTAAAAATTCTTAACCTTCTCTATAATCACATGTTAGTTACCAAAGGAACCAAAAAGAAGTAGAATAAAAACGAAGTACCAGCTGTACAAGATACTAAATGTCATTGCAGACGGTGAGAGTGGGGAACTTTTACTCTTACTTTTACAGGGAGGAAAGGGGACAGACAGACGGACTTTTCAATCACCGGTAATCAATATGCGGAGAATTTCAACGAGGTAATCGTGGAGGCGAAAGACAGGGATTAAATGAACCATAGAGAGGTGGAAGAGGGAATCAGAACAGCAATGAAGATAAAAATAATGACACAGGAAGGGAAAGCAGAGAAAAAGAGACTGGTGGAAAATAAGAAGGAAGGGGAAGGGAGGGAGGGAAGAGGAGGAAGAAGAAGGAAGGGAGAGGGAGGAGGAGGAGGAAGAAGGAAGGGAGAGGGAGGAGGAGGAGGAAGAAGGAAGGGAGAGGGAGGAGGAGGAGGAAGAAGGAAGGGAGAGGGAGGAGGAGGAGGAAGAAGGAAGGGAGAGGGAGGGAGGAGGAGGAGAAGAAAGAAGAAGAGGGGTGACAAAAGAAGCACAGATTTAAAGACAAAGATAATGAGACAGAAATAACCTGTAATTAAGAGACTGATGGAAACACACTATAGTAAGGAGAAAGGTACAGTACAATTAAGGACAAAGGGAGAGGGTCACTTGTTGTATGCAGATATATTATACGTCCACTGGGAGGAGAGGGGGAAAAGATAATGGTATAGGAGAATTAGAGGGTTAACGATTGCTCCAAACTGTACAACGAAACAGAATCCCTTACTTGTAAATTGAGGTACTGGTTTGTTTGGAGGAATCAGCAGCATTCTATTCGCCCACATAACTAATGACCCCCTAAATTAATCTTTCAATGTCTATGTCCTTCTTCATTTATTTACTTTTCATGGTATTCTGACTAACTACAGACGATTTTGTTATGGTAGATTATAATTACATACAATAAGAGTTGACATGTATCTCGATTAAGGACCCTGTAATTAATCGTGTATGTGAATTGGTTCCTTCTGATTCCTCCTGACTATGCCACAAAACAAGATCCTTCCATATGTAAGTAGTGTTTCGTGGCAATATTTGAAGGACTCGTTTACCTCCGAGTTTCTGACTACATCACAGGGTCCCTTAACAATTATCCCAGGAGTGATATCTTTTGAAGTACACCATGGCTAACGACAGATAATATTATTCAACAAGGGAGACATAACCGTATTTATTATTATTATTATTTTTTTTTTTTTTCGTTTACTGTTGCCTCAATGTGCATTTCCTTTATCTCTCATGAAGACCTTATTTTTTATTTTTTAACTTCTGATGCCGAATCGTAGATGTGATACCCGTGAAATCTATATACATAAAGCCAAGATTCTGTGTGTGTGTGTGTGTGTGTGTGTGTGTGTGTGTGTCCGCGATGCACGCCTAAACCGTCCAACTTTGTGTCCTCAAAATTTGCATGTAGGTGAGTCTTGATCCCGTTCAGGTTTAGGGGGGGTCATACAACGAAACCACATATAACGAAACGTGCTAGCGAAATAATAATAAATTACAGGGGAAAAATCTACGGAATCACCATACCACAGTTCAGCCTTTCGCAAAAACACGGTCAATTTTAAAGTTTCATTTAGGTAAATTTTTTCTTACAGACTTGTAGAGCTTGATTTTACACACCAGAATCTGTAAACTAAAGCTTCCTATGTCCACTCGTTTGCGTACAGCAGCGCCATGAGTAATAAAGTAGTTACCCCTAAAACCCCCCTAAAAATGAGAACACGTGTTCTATTATTAAATTATCGGATACTGGTCCAGAAATCAACAGCTCATGAACATATTTTAGGCTACAGCACGGATATTATTCGATTTGTTTATGCCTTATCTCAGTAAGTATATTGTCGTTTACCTATATTATTACATTTTATCCATTTTTATGATTGATTTCTACCATATTGGTATAATATTTTGGTAAATATTGAATGCATTACCGTTATTGCATACCGTTTTTCTACCTTCATTACCCACTTATTTAGACCATTCTAAGACTATTTTCTTCTATGGCATTTCCTTCGCAAATGCCCCATTTCCAAGATAGGGCATATTCAAATGGGGCATTTTGAAATTAGCCTGACCTTACCTGACTTTACCTAACCTAACCTAGACCACATCAGACTACCGGCACCTAACCTGGGCAAACAACCAGGAAAACGGTAATTCTTTCAATAATTACCAATATTTTTGTACATTATTTTCTTGAGCTCTTGATTCATGCTCCAGTATCAAACACCATTGTCATATTGATTCTCATTATTGTCCTATAGAGTTTCACTTTTGTCAAATTGATTTTCATTATTGCCATATTTATTTTCATATTTTCTGATTGGTAGAATATTTTTGTAACTTATTTTCTTGACGTCTTGATTCCTGCTACGGTATCAAACACCATTGTCATATTGAATCTCAGTATTGTCCTATTGAGTTTCAGTTTTGTCTAATTGATTTTCATTATTGCCAAGATAGGGCATATTCAAATGGGCCATTTTGAAATTAGCCTGACCTTACCTTACCTGACCTTACCTAGACCGCATCAGACTACCGGGACCTAACCTGGCCAAACTACCGGGAAAACGGTAATTCTTTCAATAAATACCAATATTTTGTACAATATTTTCTTGAGCTCTTGATTCCTGCTCCAGTATCAAACACCATTGTCATATTGATTCTCATTATTGTCCTATAGAGTTTCACTTTTGTCAAATTGATTTTCATTATTGCCATATTTATTGTCGTCAACCGGAGTCGTGAAAAATGTCGTTTACCAGGAGGCACTTCAGTAAAATGCTTAGTGACGCAATTAATAGAAAAAGAAGGAAATATTATTAATTATGCTAATATTAGAATGATGGAGTTATTGAATGAGGGAGAAAGATTGATATAATAAACATTTGAAAACGACTAATACCTCCAATTATTCACCCACCCACCTCTATTACTATTCATCCATCCATCCATTTATTTTATCTAACCACTAAACCATCCCTCCCTCTCCCCCTTCCTTCCCTCCTTCCCTTCCTTCTATCCACCCACCACCCGATCTGCTCCAAACCGCCCGAAGGGCGGTGGAAGGGCGGCCGCAGGCCGCCAGCCCTCCGCAGGAGCTAGCGGCTCCTAGCCGCCCGAAGGGCGGCGGAGCAGCTAGTACATAATAAAGATGATAAAATATGTTAACATCATCATGATTAATTTATCATTTTTATAGATAACGTTGTCGTGTAGCGAAGCCACAATGAGGGAAAGTAATAGTCTATAAAATAGTAGTCAATAGAGTTATGAGAAATACAGACTGCGAAACGAAAAAGAGAAAAGAATGTCGAATTAGCGGCACAGGTCGATAGGTAAAAAGCATGATATCAGTGGAGGAAATACAAAAAATAGTAACAGCGTAGGATAAAAAGTAGGAAACACAGGCAGGGACGAGGGTAAAAGTTTGAGAAGCGCCGAGAACGAGTGGCAGACGAAAACTGTAAAGGAAAATAGTTAGAATGGACGAAGCCAAACAAAAGAGGAGGGAAACTCTTACTTGCACACGAGTTGGGAAAGAGAACACACAGGCCTGAAACCTGATCGTGGGCGTTGATGGGAGAGAGAGAGAGAGAGAGAGAGAGAGAGAGAGAGAGAGAGAGAGAGAGAGTCAAAAGGGATATACAGATAAAAAGAAACGCACTACAGAGAGAAACTGATAGGGAAAAATTTAGAGGGATATGAACATAGACAATAACATGATAGAGAGAGAAATATATATACTGAGATAGTGAGAAAGAAAGAGAAATAAAAATTGTGGGATCAAGGTTTGATTTTCTAGCAGAAGCGGAGAGAGGAATGGCAATCTGCAAGACACACAAACACACACACTCACTCACTCACTCTTTCACTCACTCACTCTCACTCTTTCACTCACTCAATCACTTCTACACTCACTCACTCTTTCACTCTTTCACTAGCCTAACCAGTTTCGTCTAATATCTGTGTATTTTCTCCCTGGCTGCTCTCTCAAACATGTCCCAAAATTCCTGCCTGTTTTCATTCCCGGTGTCTCTGCTTATCCAACTTCCAATGCATTTCTCTGTCACCAATGTTTACTCTTCCACCACTACTGCTTACTCTGCCACAACTGCATATTCTATCAGTGCTTACCCTCCCACTACTGCCTACCCTACCATCACTGCTTACCCTGCTACTTCTGCATATTCTGTCACTGCTTACCCTGGTACTTCTGCACATTCTGTTACTGCTTACCCTGCTACTTCTGCATATTCTGTTACTGCTTACCCTGCTACTTCTGCATATTCTGTCACTGCTTACCCTGTGACTTCTGCATATTCTGTTATTGCTTACCCTGCTACTTCTGCATATTTTGTCACTGCTTACCCTGCTACTTCTGCATATTCTGTTACTGCTTACCCTGCTACTTCTGCATATTCTGTCACTGCTTACTCTGCCACCACTGTTCCCCAGATTGTCTATTTTCCACTGCCCTGTTTTCACTACCTGTTTTCCCAGTATCCTCTCTCTCTCTCCCTCCCCACAGGCAGTCTTATCCATTCTGACACCCCGTGCATGTTTTGCCTATCTGACCCACATCGCAAGGTCTTTCCCCCCTCCCCTCCCCTCACCTACAACACGTTCTGCCTCGTCTAAAACACGTCCCCCAATTCTACAAGACCTGAACCCATGTATGTATGTATGTATGTATGTATGTATTCCTTCTGGTAATGTTGTTTTATTGATGTCGTCGTTGTTTGTTGTTGGCGAATTGGTGTCCACGAATCCCTATAAACTCTGCAACTATTTAGATCCCTTATTCGTGCACTGAGACCCAAAACAAGAAGATAAGAAGAAAAACATAGAACTAAAAATGAGAGAGGAAGCAAGGACCACGTTAGGAAGGAATAAAGAAGGGATAAAGAACCCATAAAAAAAAAGAAGCAGCCTAGAGAAGAGAAAAATTAGTAAAAAAAAAAAAAAAAAAAAAAAGACAAGGTTAGAAAAGAAAGAGTGAGAGCAAGGAGCAGGAAAAGGAGCAGGAAGAGTGTCGGTCTGGTATGGGTG
The DNA here is from genome assembly GCA_033782935.1 of Petrolisthes cinctipes. Taxonomy (NCBI): domain Eukaryota; kingdom Metazoa; phylum Arthropoda; class Malacostraca; order Decapoda; family Porcellanidae; genus Petrolisthes; species Petrolisthes cinctipes. Next base: position 8,782 of record JAWQEG010004882.1, read on the forward strand.
CCAAGATAAGCAGGGCTGGCTGGAGGGATGAAGCAATCTGTGCCGAGGTCCAGGCCCCTGCTGCCAACGGGAACATGTGGTGCTTGTATTAGGGAAATCAGGGCCACCCACAGCGGCAGGCAGCGAGGGGAGAAGACTCATCTTTTCTGGCTAGCCTGGACCGAATATATTTTTATCCTAACATATTGCTATAACATATATGATGGCTGCATGGGGTTAAAAGAAGCGATAAAGGTGATGTGCGTACGGTCAAAGCATACAGTACCCCACAACATTCAACTAAATATGTTTTAATCTTGCCATGATATTATGACATAAATAATGGCTGTCATTATAAGAAGTAGCATGGGTGATCTGTACACTGGCAAAAACATATATACAGTATCCCACCCCATTAAGTCATAGATATACACACCATATTCTCTGGTAGTAAAAGGTACAAAAGTTTTTCTCGACCCTTTCAATCTGTGTATGTGTCTGGAGGGGAAGTCACAGCCAGCCCTCCCACCAGCATCATATTTGGGGTGACAGATACAAGAGATTGCTCCCTCTCTCCTGTCTGTCCTCTTGCTCCCTCCCCTCGTGTCTTCTGTCCTCTCTCTCTTCCTCACCTCCTCCAACCAACGCGTCCTCTCTCCACTCTCCCTCCCTCGTTTTATCACTCACATACCCTCACTTTAAATCTCTCTCTCTCTCTCTCTCTCTCTCTCTCTCTCTCTCTCTCTCTCTCTCTCTCTCTCCTACCCATTCCTTCTATGTAGTCCCCCATATCATTTGTCAAAACTTCAAGACCATTATTCTTTCTTTCTTGAGTCGCTTTATTCACTAACTATTCCTCCCGTTTTAAGTTCTTTTCCATCACGATTTCCTCAGCTTCTCCCACGGCGGCACATGACCATTGCTGTTCTGTCGCCGAAATAAAAAGAAAGACTCCACAAACATAAAAGTTCTCGGTTTAATTGTTTTTGTAATATTTTTTTAGTTTATTTTTCCACACCTCACGCCTTTCGATTTCATTCCCTTCCAGTTCATTCCAGTTTAGTTCTCGCCATTCCTCTCAATTGTTCCTCCCCATTTGACTTCGCTCTGCTCTCATCCCTTTCTCCTGTATGTCGGACAATCTTTTTATTTTTTTTTCACTCTCGATTTAATCCCTCTTTCACCCTTCACTACTTTCTCTCTCTCTCACACAAATACGCTTTTCATTGCATCCTCTCTCTACTGTGCATCAATAACAATGACTTTGACTTAGATATTTACTCTAATCCACTTTTACTTAGATATTTACTTACTCTAATCCACTTTAAGGTTGTGACATCCACTTACCTTCCACTTTCTCCTTTCAGCATCCTTCACTCCACAGACATTCATTCCAATTCCTTTTAAAATATCTCCATTCCGCCTCCTGCATTCAAAATTGGTATTCATTCCACTCCACAGACTTTCCACTTTCCATTTAAAATTCTCCTTTCCACCTTCAAGTATCCTCAATCCACATTCATTCCATTTCCCATCAAAATCCTCTTTCTGTCTCCTCCTCCTCTTCCTCCGTCCACATCTTTTCACTCCAACATCTCTCAACATCCACCTTTTCACCCCATTATCTCCACTTTCTACATCCTTCACCATCCTTCCACATTCTTCCCACCTCCTCTTCACATCCCCGCCTCTCCACACATCTTTTTACACCTCCTCACCACATCCCCCCCCCACACACATCTTTTTACACCCCTTCCTCACCACCACATATTTGCCTTACCCACACACATCTTTTTACACCACCTCACCCCCCCCTCCACACACACATCTTTTTACACCACCTCCTCACCACATCTCTCCCCCACACACACACACACATCTTTTTACACCACCTCACCCCCCCCCACCCACACACACACATCTTTTTACACCACCTCCTCATCACATCCCCCCCACACACACATCTTTTTACACACCTTCCTCACCACACACCCCACCACCCACACACACACATCTTTTTACACCTCCTCACCCCCCCCCTCCCACACACATCTTTTTACACCTCCTCACCATCTCCCCCCACCACCGACACACACACACATCTTTTTACACCCCTTTCCTCACCACCACATCTTGGCCTCCTCACTCTTTCCTCTTATATCTTGACCCAGCCTTTCTTCTGACAATCACTGACCCCTGCAGCGTTCTCCTTGCACTCACCTCCTCTTCTTATTATTATTTGCTCTCAGGCTTTTCTCCTTCTCTCCCCGTTTTTTCCTTCTTTTACCATTCTCGTCCTATCCCCTTTTTCCTCCTTCTTTCACTCGTTCTCCTTCTTTGCCATTTCTCCTTTCTCCCCTTTCTTATTCTTCTTTCCTCTTTCTTCTTCTTTGCCATTTCTATTTTCTCCTTTTCCACTTTCCCTTTCCTTCCAATTTCTTCTTTTCCCCTTTCTCTTTTTTTCCCCTTTCTCCTTCTTTTATTCTTTCTCCTTTTTTCCCCTTTCTCCTCCGTCTAATATTTTCTCTTCTCTTTTTTCTCCTTTCCTTACATTGCAACTTTTCCACGTCTACTACTCTTTCCATTTTCCATACTTTCCTAAAAAGAGAGAGAAAGAGGGAAAGAGAGAGAGAGAGAAAAAAAAAGAAAGAGAGAGAAAGGGGGGGAATAAAATATCTAAACGTGTTTATTTATTTGAAATTTTTTTCGTACCCCTTCACAGAAATGCCGACGAAATTCTGGACACTGGATATTTTATTCAAGAATTTCACACCCTTTACTTCTTTTTTTTTCATTTCTTGCAATAGCATTTCCCTCACGTGCTCTCTCTCTCTCTCTCTCTCTCTCTCTCTCTCTCTCTCTCTCTCTCTCACACACACACAGAGACACACACAGACACAGACACAGACACCCACACACACACAGACACACACACAGACACACACACACAGACACACACACACACACACACACTGACGCCCCTAACATATTACCACGGACATAGAGTCACTGAAATACGAATAAGCATGTCAATTAGGCAGACATTCCACACATTGTACAGAATATTAACCCTGTCACTCACACCCACAATTAAATTTTGTCAAAGGTAGGTACTGGGAATGTTCTGTCACTCCCAAAAGTCTCATGATACACATACAGCTGTTATCAGGAAACACTGAATCCGGAATAAGCAAATTGGGCATATATGTAAGTTGTTTCTGCTTCACTGCATAGTTTAGAATTACTGGGGATCGAGAGAAATGCATTGACTTTTGGTAGTGACTGTACTGTACAACTTTTGTCATTCATGTGTGGTGAATCAGAGATAAAAATAAGGATTATAATTTTTGTTATTTACATCACAATGCCACGACATATAAAATCTAAAACAAAAGCATACAGATTTTGTTACATTACGGTATCGAAGTCACAAGGCAACGACGTATGAAATCTGAAGTAAAGGTATACCATAAGGAATGTAATTATTATCTTCTATACAGTAAGGTCAGACCACGACGTACTGAAATGTAAAAAAAAAAAAGCTTAAACAGATCATTATTATCTATATCACAAGGGCAACCCACGATGAACTGAAATGTAAAAAAATAGCATAAAAAGATAATTATTATCTATATTCTATACCATAAGGTCAGACCACGACGTACTGAAATGTAAAACTATAACATGAGGAAATTAATTATTATCTATATCATAAGGTCAGGCCACGACGTACTGAAATCAAAAGCCATGATATAGCATTGGTGAAATTACGTAATGATGAAACACTCAACTCAGTCTACAACATTTTGGCATTAGCTGGCGCCACTCTGGGGATCGACATTCAATTCCACTCCCATAATTTAGAGAAGTGAATTGCCATGTACTGCCATTTAAAGCAAATTATAATGTAACCTGTTTCCAAGGGCTTAATTGAACTAGTTGGTTATAATAATTGGTTAACTCCCCTCCTCCTCCTACCCACCACAGTTCACGTATATACCCCAGGCCATATGTTAATAAAATACATACCGCAACTACTCCTGTGTAGATAATATACTGTCATTAGTAATTCATTAATATATTGTTAGTGATTAATTATGCATGTGTGTGACGTCTGGTTTTATGATTACTGTAATAAGAGGTGTAAAGAAATGCGATAGGATATGAGAGAGAGAGAGAGAGAGAGAGAGAGAGAGAGAGAGAGAGAGAGAGAGAGAGAGAGAGACGCCCCTACTCATATTATTAACACACACACCCAGAGAGAGAGAGAGAGAGAGAGAGAGAGAGAGAGAGAGAGAGAGAGAGAGAGAGAGAGAGAGAGACTGAAAGACGCCCCTACTCACATTAACACACACACCCACACCCAGAGAGAGAGAGAGAGAGAGAGAGAGAGAGAGAGAGAGAGAGAGAGAGAGAGAGAGAGAAGCGGGTTGAATTCGCAGGCTACCATTAGCGGGGCAGGAAATGGTACTTTTTTCCCCCTTAGACGAAATTTTCTCCACGAATTTGAGTTTCATTCTAACTTTCACATTGGCTGTTAAAAGATCATCATGTTGTGCAGAGAAAAAGAAGCCACGCCAAGCCAGGAAGTGAGTGAGGCTCCTGCAGGGATGAACCAAAAGGAAGGAACCAAACACGACAAAACTCCAAGTGTGTGTGTGTGTGTGTGTGTGGGCCTGAGGGTACCTGTGTGTGTGAAGGTTTGTGTGTGTCTCTGTGTGTGTGTGTGTGTGTGTGTGTGTGTGTGTCTGAAGGTGCATGTGTGTGTGAAGGTCTGTGTATGTATGTATGTATGTATGCATGTATGTGTGTGTGTGTCTGAGGGTGCATGTGTGTGTGAAGGTACTGTATATGTGTGTCTGTGTATGTATGTATGTGTGTATGTGAGGGTGTGTGTGTCTGTCCTTGAAGATGCCTGTGTGTGTGTGTGTGTGTGTGTGTGTGTGTGTGTGTGTGTGTGTGTGTGTGTGTGTGTGTGTGTGTGTATTATTTTGTCTCACTTTTACGGGCCTCCTCTTGGTGTTCCTCTCCTCTGCATATCATATCTTGGGTACGAGCAAGAATATTTCACCACGCTGATTTACTTCTCAGGACAAAATATTTTCTCTTCTCACAACGGTACATTTCTTTCTTCCATATATATATACTATTTGCTGTTTATGTTTCACCTAGTTCATGTTAGAAATAAAATACATATATATATATTTATACTACGAATATAACAAGGAATTTTATCACCTATACAGTTATATGTAAATTCCCCTATGTTTCAATTAGGTAACCCGTGAGCAAAAGAGAAACATACTGTAGTTAAACCGAAACAAAAGAGAAGGAGACATTGGTTGTTGATGTTAAGAAAAATAAGGGTCGTGTTAAAAAAAGGTCTTGTTAAGTTAACTGGCTAACACAAGGTTCATTAAAGGGAGATTCTTTATAGTTGGTGAATTGGAAGGTCTCAGATTCCTCCTAACTATGTCAAGAAACAGATCCCAGATTAGTACAATTGAGGACGTCTGTTTTCTGGTATAGTTAGAAGGAATCAGTAGCCTTACAATTTGCCAACAAGAGAATCCCCCCCTTAAGGACCCTGTGATCGTGTATGAAAATTGGAGGCTTCTGATCCACCCTGACTATGCCATGAAACAAGTCCCTTCCCTATAGGTGATGTTTCGTGGCAATATTTGAAGGACTCATTTATCTCCAAATTTCTGACTACATCACAAGGTCCCTTAACCCGTAACAGGACGCAACTCATCAAATGAAGTGCCTCTTTTCACACGTCACAAATCACACACAGGAAGTGGCATCATCACCTTTCACTCACATAATGAAAAGAATAGTGATTGTACTTTTATACTTTAAAGAGAAGATTGTTGGTGATTTTGAAGGTCTCTGATTCCTCCAAACTATGCCACAAAACAGATCACTTATTTGTACCACTGAGGGCGTCTGTTCTCTGGTATAGATAAAGGAATCAATAGTCTTCCAATTTACCAACAAGATAATCTCCATTTAAATCTTACATGGACGCAGATAAACACACCCAACTAGAGTTTCAGTCGCGTCGCACAACACGATGACGAGAACGAAATAATGAAGCGTTTCTCACCACTCACAAGACACACTGAGCATAATGGAATAATGAAATGATCCTCACCCTTCACACGGAACACTGGGAATAATGAAGCGCCCCTCACCTCTCACACAACACAATGGTCATAACGGCATAATGAAGAGCTTCTCACCATTCACTCGACACTGTAGCCTTAGTCCAGTGGCTGGGCGTCCCTCACCTCCACACACACACACACACACAGAGGTAATGCCAACATGTCCTTCCACACCGTAGCCTCTGTGTGCCGTGGTAGGATGCGACCAAAGGGAGACTCGTAGTAGGTACTGCTCTGTAGGTTCCTGTCTCTTTACGCAAATGCAAAGTCCAATGTAAGTAAGTATCTATTCTATGCTCGATGTCAGCTATGGCCCTGATTCCTACTAGTTAAAAAAAATGTCAAAAGAAAAAACAGCAAAACTAAAACTTGCGACGTAGGATACATGATTGAAAAGGCTAGAGAGAGAGAGAGAGAGAGAGAGAGAGAGAGAGAGAGAGAGAGTGTATGTGTGTGAAGGTGTGAGGCGACGCTCCCGTGAGATATTGTTTACCCAGCTATCACTCCTCGTTTAATGGCCTCCCACGACACGCAGTGGGAGCGACCAATAGTTTGCCTGGAAGCGCCGATCGGGTGTCAAACTCAATTTTACTCGCTTTTACGTTGCCAAATGTAGCCGTGTTTACGTCGCTGGATGTCAGTACGCTTCTGCATCATCCACACTGAAGGAGTTATGATAAAATGTCAGAAAGTAGCCTATTTCTTATTTCCCCAAAGCTATGTTACGTAAATTAATCTAAAAAAAAAAAAAAAACGAAAATTACCAAAGAGGGAGGAAGGGGGGATGGGAGGAAAGAATAAATGTTGCAGTAAATGGTAATAAGAAATAACGGTATGTATGCAGATTCAATGTAAATGAGTATTCCATCTTGGATAATTTACTACTGACCATGAGAGATGTTACAGATTGTCAAGATATCTATCTATCTATCTGTTTAACTCCAAGCATATAATACACCATTACGTACAGTACAGTGTGAGTTAGTGCTTTAATGCAAGTCTTTTCCAATCCTATTTCTTTCATCTACTGGCCTTCTAATCGATGTGTGTGTGTGTGTGTGTGTGTGTGTGTGTGTGTGTGTGTGTGTGTGTGTGTGTGTCCTTACTCTCCTCCATGCAGTCCTTCTCTCCCCCTTGCTTGAAATCCTTCCTTCCTCTCCTTGCCTGCAGCTCGGGGTCTCCAGGAAATATTCACGTCTTGAGAGTAACGTAGTGGAGCCATAACTCGAGGCACTGTTATCATTAGGCTGGTGAGGGGCTGGTGAGGGGTTGGGGCTCGGGTTGGGGCAGTGGTGGTGGTGGTGGTGGCGGTGCTTCTCTGCTCACACACAAGTCGTTCCCCTGCGAGACCTTGCATACTCTTACTCTCTTCACGGGGCTCAATAACATACCTCCAGCAGCTTGATTATCTTGTAGTATGACAATTTTACATGTAACCTATTTCAATTTTTTTTTAGCAAGCACAATTCTTTTTCACATACTATGATAACCAGATTTTTTTTTTTTTTTTTTTTTTAAGGAGGCAAACATTCTCACGTCCAAGGATGAAGAAAGTGTTTTAAATTAACCAATAGACACTTACCCAAAACATAGTTAATATTTCTGTCTGTACCAACACCATATACTCCCTTAATTAAGACACAGGAACATATTCTCGTCTAAGAGTGATTTAATCCTGTGCTTGACTTGATTCATTCAGGAGGTAGTACAGTGTGGGTAAATCTGGAGCAACTGAATCCTCCAAACTATTCCAAGCAACAGAACACCATTATTTTTGCTCTTCTGGTCCTGTTTCCTAGCATACTTTGGAGGAATCAAGTCACTCCAATGTACCAAAAAAGAATTACCACCTTAATTAACCTGGTCCTGTTTCCTGGTACACTTTGGAGGAATCAAGTCACTCCAATGTACCAAAAAAGAATTACCACCTTAATTAACCTGGTCCTGTTTTACCTGGCACACTTTGGAGGAATCAAGGAGCTGTAATGTACCCAGAGTATATACAGTACCTTCCCTTAACTCCACTGCGGAAGGTCTCATTTGTTTCAGTCTCTTCAGGGGCCGCCAGTGTCGTGGACTCAACTGGCGTGTCTGATTAAACTCCACAGTGGTGAGGTATGCAAATGAAGCGGCCGCCGAGGCAACACACCCGTCCCCACCAGCCTCCTCGTCCTCATAATTACCTCATTCCCGGTTTTAATGGCTGACCCGAAGAGAAGCATTTAAAGTGTGATTGTCCCGGCCGCTCCAACTCTTTCCCCCCCAAGGCTCACGCTCGTTGCTCTCAAGGAAACTCGTAAAAAGGAGCTCATTTTCCACATAGTGCACACAAGTTATGTTGTATATACCTCATGCATACAATATGACTAATAACATATATAAATTACACGAAAATAGGCCGTATTCGATGTCCTCTGCTCGATCTTACAAGTGAATACAAGAGATATGTGAAAAATTTGTGTGGCCTTGAAGCAGACGCAATCCAAAATGGAATACATGTTAACTCTTGTTGCCCTCACACACGTCACATTTAATTGACATCTATAACTCATAAAAACTGTGCAACACAAGTCTGCTCACAACCCAACCCAACCCACAAGACGTAGGAGTTTTTTTTATGTTCTTTTTATTAGCAAGAGATAATTAATAATATCCCGGAGAATTTATCGCCTAGAGAATTAATAGGTTAAAATATAAATGGGAAGAAAAAAGAGAGGCTTTGTTCTACA
>JAWQEG010004883.1:0-12500 GCA_033782935.1 Petrolisthes cinctipes
ATGTGTGTGTGTGTATGTGTGTGTGTGTGTGTGTGTGTGTATGACCTTCATGTATAAAATTGCCTGGTGTTTGTGTGCCTGTGCTTTGCCTATGTAGGTGTGTGTATGTGTCTGCATGTGAATATGTGTACCCAATCAGACACACACACACACACACACACACACACACACACACACACACACACACACACACACACACCCTCGAGTCCAGCTTCAAAACCATGGAACCTCTTACAAACATTTCTGAGAGTATAACCATCCAGCTATCAGACTCAACTTCCAACCCAGCAATTGGTAGATCAGCGATGCCGTCTGCCAGCCAATCCCAACTCTTTATAGGACCACCATCAACCCTAAAGGCACACATCATGAAGGATAAAGACGATGCCGGTGATTGGGTGGCTGGGATGGGGTAGTTAGCCAATCCTGGGGCGTGGTGGGTGATGCGAGGGTGAGGTGGGTTATGACGGGTGATGAGCGGGTAAATAAGAGCTATAGAGACTTGCTGGTTGACTGGGCTGGCTGACTGGCTGGCTGACTGGCTCTATCAAGGACCAATGCCTTGTTAAGAGTAATCACAGACCCGACAGAGAGCAGTGCTAATAATATCGTGTTGGACGTGGATGGTATGGTGTGTAGACTGGAGGAGTGGTTTTGGTGGTGAGATTCGAGAAGGAAGGATGGTAAGGGGAAGGCTAAGGAGTGGGAGTGGGAGTGGTAGTGGTGGAGGGAATAATGGAGGGGGAGATTAGGGTGAATGGTAGTTGAGGAGGGAGACGACTGGAGGAGTGATGATGGTGGGGGGAGGAGGGAGGGAGATTAAAGGAGTGGTGGTGGTGGTGGTGCTGGTTAGGATGGAGGGGAGGGAATTAGGGATGACATGGGGAGGCTAATAAGGAAAGAGGTAGCAGCAGGGAGGAAGGTAGGAGTACTATTTTTTATATTCTTATTTTTTTTATAGTAGAATATATAGAAGATGGAGAAGTGGTTGTTGTGTTTGTACAGTCAGATTCTAAAGTCATGTCCGCTGATACGAGAAGTCAGGACAATAATTTTACGTTCTGTGGTGAGGTATGTGTGTGTTTGGTTTTCATCGTCCATACATACATACATAACTGTCGAGTGTGTTATTACCAAACTGGAATTAAAGGGGTGGTTATACTGTTGGTAAATCTGGAGTAACTGATTCCTCCAAACTATTCCAGCAACAGGCCATCGTAATTTTTATTAATTTGATCGTGTTTCCTGGCATATTTTAAAGGAATCAAGGCACTCCAATGTTCTAAAGTATACTATCTATCTCCTTAAGGAAGACAGAGGGTGAGTCTTAAAAGATTAGGATTGAATTGATGATTGGAGGAAGGAGGGTAACAGTGGCAGTGGCAAGGTGACTGACCCTAACCAATCAGAGAGAGAGAGAGAGAGAGAGAGAGAGAGAGAGAGAGAGAGAGAGAGAGAGAGAGAGAGAGAGAGAGAGAGAGAGAGAGAGAGGAGAGACAGACAAGACAGACAGACAGACAGACAGACCATACCTTCTGATGTTTGTGACGACGTAGACTCATGTAACCAGAGATTATTTATTACCTTGGATAACATCTGGCAGGTCTTGTACAGTTGCCTGATCTGTGGTAAACTTAATGGGGTAATTCACTTTGCTACATTTGAGTGCCATGATTCCTCCAAAGTATGCCATGCAGGAAACAGACCAGATGAACAAAAATAATGGTGTACTGTTGTTGCTTGGAATAGTTTGGAGGAATCAGTTGCTCCAATATTTGCCAACACTGTACTTCCTTCCCCTCTTAATCTGGTGTGGTCTTACTGTGTCTGATTACCATGTCTTCGTCGACGAGATGAATATGGTAGAATGATGATTATATGGTGATGGTGATGATGATGATGATAATGATAATGATAATGATGATGATGATGGTAATGGTGATGGTGATGGTGATGATGATGATGGTGATGATGATGATGGTGATGGTGATGGTGATGGTGATGATGGTGATGGTGATGATGATGATGATAATGATAATGATGATAATGATAATGATGGTGATGATGATGGTGATGGTGAAGATGATGATGATGGTGATAATGATAATGATGGTGATGGTGATGATGAGTACCTTCCCAAATGTGTCAAAAATTGTATCTAACTTTTTACGTTTCTTACCATTATTTCACACTGTTTTATTATTTCCTTTACTTTGGTGCTTTTTATTGATATATTTCCTTCCTCTTTCCATTCTCGTTTCCCACTAATAATTTTCTTTCCTTCACCTCTTTTTTTATTATTATTATTATTATTATCATTCCTCCTCTCCTCTCTTTCCTTCTCTCATGCATGGATATCCTTCTCTCATGGATATCCTTCTCTCATGGATATCCTTCTTCATGGATATCCTTCTCACATGGGTATCCTTCTCTCATGGATATCCTTCTCTCATGGATATCCTTCTCTCATGGATATCCTTCTCTCATGCATGGATATCCTTCTCTCATGGATATCCTTCTCTCATGGATATCCTTCTCTCATGGATATCCTTCTCACATGGATATCCTTCTCTCATGGATATCCTTCTCTCATGGATATCCTTCTCTCATGGATATCCTTCTCATCTTTCCCTCTCTCATGGATATCCTTCTCACATGGATATCCTTCTCTCATGGATATCCTTCTCTCATGGATATCCTTCTCACATGGATATCCTTCTCACATGGATATCCTTCTCACATGGATATCTTTCTCTCATGGATATCCTTCTCACCTTTCCCTCCTTCCACCTTCTGTATAGCTCTCTCTCTCTCTCTCTCACAACAGACGCCACCTTGTAAATAATAATTATACAGAACCGACGCAGGTGACCTTAGTAAGAACTCAATTACCAACATCCGCTATAAACTCTACTTTTAACGGAGCCACGACACCACACATACCTCACCACTTTATGAGCCAAATTTACATGATCAAAAATCTTAATCAACGACATGGGAGGAGTGTAGTTGTTATTATTAGGTCCTGCTCAATTACATTCCCATCTTCTCTCTTGTATTCCTTCCTCTCTCATCTTTATCTGTAATTTCTTTCTATTCCTTCCTCTCATCTGTATCTTTCATTTCTTCCTATTCCTTCCTCTCATATTTATCTTTATCTCTTCCTATTCCTTCCTCTCATATTTATCTTTCATTTCTTCCTGCTCCTTTTTCTCATCTTTATCTGTAATTTCTTCCTATTCCTTTCTTTCATCTTTATCTTTCATTTCTTCCTATTCCTTCTTCTCATATTTATATTTCTTTTCTCATCTTTATCTTTCATTTCTTCCTATTCTTTCCTCTCATCTTTATCTTTCATTTCTTCCTATTCCTTTCTTTCATCTTTATCTTTCATTTCTTCCTATTCCTTCTCTCTCTCTTCCTAGGACCTGCTCAATTACTTCCTCCTCTTCACCTATATTCCTTCCTATCATTTTTATATCTACTTTCTTCCTATTCCTTCTCTCTCTCTCTTCCTCTCTAACACCAGTACAATATCTAACCATTATTAACTAAAGGCTTGTATCATGTCTTTCTCTATCGTTTATATACTCTCTCTCCCCATAATGTTATTAGTATATGAACTGGTTGTGTTTCAGAATGCTTGCCACAGTCCGAATGTGTGTGTGTCATTATAATATCACCCTGCATCCCCAACCCTTCCCCAGTTTCTACTCTTTGTTGACAACGCCCATGGATGCATCCTATAGCTCCTCCCTTCTCTTCTCTTCTCTTCCTTTATTCAGGCCATTAATTTGATCCTCGCTGACTCCCAAACAGCCCCATCCTCCTCCTCCTCTTCATCCACCTCCTCCTCTTCATCCACCTCCTCCTCCTCCTCCACCTCCTCCTCTTCATCCACCTCCTCCTCCTCCTCCACCTCCTCCTCCACCTCCTCCTCCCCCTCCTCCTCCTCCTCCCCCTCCTCCTCCTCCTTCCTCTCTCAACCCTTAATACTCCTTCTCCCACCCCCTAACATTATCATCCCCCCTCGCCCCCCCCCAACCCACTAATGCCCCCCTACCCCACCCCAAACCAGCTGTGATCTACTAGGACATAACATAGGCTGTATAGACCATTAAGGAAGGGTGTAAGAGCGACCCTTCCTGGCCCAAGGGTACGAGATATACCACTTTATATTCTTATTATTGTGGTCCTTTCTCTGTCTGTCTGCTGCGAGGACCTGCTGCTGCTGATGGGGGAGAGGGAGTATAGGGAGCCGCCCTTTGTACAGTCCTCTCTCTCTTGTGGCATGTGCTGTAGTGGTGAGGTGGACAAATGAAAGTGAGTGGAGGGGTGTACGAGAAAGTGAAAGAGAGGTGTGTAGGAGAAGGTGAAAGAGAGGTGTGTTGGTGGGAAGAAAGATGGAGGAGATGCATAGGTGATGGGTGGAATAAATAGTTAAAAGTTGTGTATATTGGTAGGTGAATGGATGGATGAATGGATAGATGGAGGAAAGTTATTTGTGGGTGGGCAAGTGGTAGACGGAAGGTAGGCATAATTTGAAGAAGGGAAAAGGTGTAAAGGAAACTATTGTAAGAGAAAGACTGTTATAGGAAGTAGTGAAGGAGAAACAGAGGTATGTACGTACGAGAGGAATAGTTGAAAGGGAAACACATGATAATAATAAGTGAGTGTGGGTGTAGGTAGTCCACTGCATGAAAGAAAAGTAAAAAAAAAAATTGTGGAAGGTGGACTCAAGGCAATAACAAGTGAAAATTATGAAGTAGAAGAGAATTTTTGCACACCAGAGAGAATTAGGAAAGTAAGTGGAGAGGAACACCCGGAAGAGTTAAGGATGGAAGGATGAGGTAAGGTGGAAGAGCAGGTTAAGTGGAGAGACAGGTATGGTGGTGGGGCAGGTATGGTGGAAGAGCAGGTTTAGTGGAGGGGCAGGTAAGGTGGAGGTTAAGTGGAAAGGAAGGTAAGGTGGAGGAGCAGGTAAGGTGGAGGGGCAGGTATGGCGGAGGGGCAGGTAAGGTGGAGGGGCAGGTATGGTGGAGGGACAGGTTAAGTGGAGAGGCAGGAAAGGTGGAGAGACAGGTAAGGTGGAGAGACAGGTAAGGTGGAGGGGCAGGTAAAGTGACCCACCCTTCATCTGCCAACACTGAGTCTGTTATTACCACTGGTCTGATCCACTACTGCTCTCCACCCCTTGCCTTCCTTTCCACTCCACCCCTTCCCTCCCTTCCACTCCACCCCTTCCCTCCCTTCCACTCCACCCCTTCCCTCCCTTCCACTCCACCTCTTCCCTCCCTTCCACTCCACCCACCCCTCCTTTCCACTCACTCCATCCCTCCCCTCCTTTCCACTCACTCCACCCCTCCCCTTCTCCTTTCCACCCCTCTCCTTCTCCTTTCCACCCCTCCCCTCAACCCCTCCCATTCCCCTTCCCTTCCTTTACACTCCCTCTCCCCTTCCCGTCTTTTTCCCCCCACCTTCCTTCATCATCATTCTCTTCCACCCACCCCTTCCATTCCCTTCTGGTGGTGGAAAAAGGAGCAAAAAAAGGCCGGTTTACACTGGGACAGGATAGCGGTGGTAGAATGGGCCAATTATTACGAATGTTGTTGTTGTTGTTGTTGTTGGAAATGGAAGAACTACTCAGGAAATGGTTGGAGGTTGAGACGGTACTAGTGATGGGAGAGAAAATAAATGTATATATACGTGGTGGAAATAAGGGACCGTCGGTGGAGATGGGGCAGGAAAAATTTTGGTGGTAGGAATGGGGAAGCAAAGCAAGGGAGAGTGACAGAAATGGACAGAAGAAATGCATGGGAAGGGTTGGGGAAAGGAAGATGAGTAAAGTTGGGGGGAAAAAATGGGAAGGGTTGGGGAAAGAAATGGAAAGGGTTGGGGAAAGAAATGAGAGGGGGGTTGGGGAAAGAAATGAGAGGGGGGTTGGGGAAAGGAGAGGCTAGGAGAAGGAGATATATGAGGAAAGAAAGGGAAGGGTTGGGAAAGAAAGGGTAAAGGAAAGAGAGTGTTGGGGAAAAGAGGATTGGGAAAAGAGTGGGTAGAGGAAAGAGAGGGAAGGGGAATGACAGTGTAATGGAAAGAGAGTGTTGGGAAAGAGAGGATTGGGGAAGAGAAGATTAGGAAAAGAGTGGGTCGAGGAAAGAGAGGGTCGGGGAAGAGAGGATTGGGAAAAGAGAGGGTCGAGATAAGAGAAGATTAGGAAAAGAGTGGGTCGAGGAAAGAGAGGAAAGGGAAGGTAGAGGAAAAAGAGGGAAGGGGAAAGAGAGGGTCGAGGAAAGAGAGGATTAGGAAAAGAGAGGTTAGAGGAAAGAGAGGAAAGGGAGGGAAGGGGAAAGAGAAGGTCGAGGAAAGAGAGGATTGGGAAAAGAGTGGGTCGAGGAAAGAGAGGAAAGAGAAGGTAGAGGAAAGAGAGGGAAGGGGAAAGGCAGTGTAAGGGAAAGAGAGGGTCGAGGAAAGAGAGGAAAGAAAAGGTAGAGGAAAGAGAGGGTCAAAGAAAGAGAAGGGTTTAGGGGGGATGGGGGGAAGCTTACGACCCTCTCCTCCAGGTACAACTCGAGCAGAGGAGCAATACTGGGTAATTTGAAGAGCCTCATAATATTCTGGAAGGAGCGTCCAGGAGCCCTCACCCTAACCTACCCATATCGCCTCTCTTCCAGTTTTTCTATTCCTTCACTCATTCTATCTATTTCCCTTTTTATTCCTTCATTTCTATTCCTTCACTCATTCTATCTCTTCCCTTTTTATTCCTTCTTTTCTTTTAGTTTCTACTCCGTCACTCATTCTTTTTTTTCTCTTCTTATTCCTTCTTCTTCTTTTCCTCTTCTTTCTACTCCTTCACTCACTCTTTCTTTTCCTTTCTTCTTCCTTTTTTTTCCTTTCTTATCTACTCCTTCACTCACTCTATCTTCTTCCCTCTTTTATCTTCCCTGTCCTTTTTTCCCAACCCCATATTTACCCACTAACTACACCTTCCTTTATCTATACCCTTTCCATTTACAGTAAAAAACTAAAGGACAGACAAACAGAGAAAAGGGAAGAAAACAGAAAATAAAGGCAGAAAGAAGAAATAATAAGCTGAACGAAAAGGGACGAGAGGGCAATAGTCGAAAGTACGAAAAAGACGAAATAATAAGCTGAACAAATAGGGACGAGAGGGCAATAGTCGAAAGTACGAAAAAGACGAAATAATAAGCTGAACGAAAATGGACGAAAGGGCAACAGGCGAAAGTACGAAAAAGACGAAATAATAAGCTGAACGAAAGGGACGAGTGTTGCAAAAGTCGAGAGTACGAATAAATAAAAACCAGAGGAAGACAGAAAGAACACTTGGCTAACTCACTGCATGCAATGGTTGACGGTCCTGCATGGCAATATCTTCACATCTACAACAACGAAGGGACAATCTATCTGTCTCCATCTCCCTTCCCTCTTGTGTTCCTTGGGGTTTCAGACACATTATCTCAACTCGGCATCTCCATCACAATAGCTCTTGATTTTAGACTCGTTCCTCTTTTCCTGGGGGGAGTGGTGGCAACTTATCATTCCTAACAGACAGACAGACTGACTGACAGAACAGACAGCTAGAAAGACGGACATAAGTAGAGCAAAATATCTTTTCCGGCCGAATAGTATTAACTTGGAGCAATTAGGGGTCGAGGGACAGACATACAGACAGACAGCATGATGGGGCCACCCTCCTGATATTCTTGTTTACAATTGAATGTAATGTATGGTTATTATTGAAGGCAGATTTTAGCAACAAATTTTCTTCAAAAGTCATACTCTGTACCTCCTAGTAATTGAATATCTTCTGCAGGCAGCCAGACAACTGCATTATTGCAATGCTGGCAACATAAGCAGACAATGTCAGCATCATTTTACTCCATTAAATGGCGAAATAAAAAGTTCACTTTCGGCGTTATTCTGGTCTATTAAATGACGAAATAAAAAATTTACTTTGTCTGGCCCGTCATTAAACAAACGGGATTGTGTGACACAGGTGGCCTCGTTCATGTTTTATGCAGCAGGATTAGCACCTCTGATGGACGACTGGAAAAATGTAAATATTGTGTTTATCTCTAAATTAATTAACAAAAAACGGGGGATCTGACGCGAGGAACAGGGTGAAAAAATCCCACGGCAAAATATATACATAAGAGTAGGCGGGAGGGATCATTTAAAATGTATTCATAATTTACATAATGGACAAAAAGAAAAATAATAATGATTGCTAGTTAACCAGGAGAAATTATGCAGCTGTTTTGTGTGATGATGATGATGATGACGATGATGACGACGATAGCTGGGTGTGACAAGGACGTGTAAGGGACGAATGAATGCTACTGTTTCTGACTATAGAGAGATAATGAGTTTATTCTTATTATCATTATACATATATATATTTTTTTAACCTGGCCAAAATGTACAGGTTCCCTCATTTAAATTCTTGGCTTTTCGGTAAATGTCATGCATTCCAAGAGGAAATACACCAAAAAAATGACACAACTGTATACTTATTTGCAACTTATAAACACTGGATTATACGCAAAAGGTGTATCTATGGTCCAATTCTTTTACAAAAAAAAGTTATACTATAGATGCAGACGTAATTATAGGAAGACCTAAGTAACCCCTTCAATTCGTCCTCAACAGATGACCCCCTGAAGTAAACAGTCCACAGTACAGTGCCTATAGCTATAAACCTTCTCCCTCTCAGCCACTCCAAACCTTCCCCCTCCCAGCAACTCCAAAACCTTCCTCTCCAAGCCACTCCAAATCTTCCCCTTCCTAGCAACTCCAAAACCTTCCTCTCCAAGCCACTCCAAACATCCCCCTCCCAGCCACTCCAAACTTCCCCCTACCAGTCATTCCAAACTCTCCCCTTCCCAGCCATTCCAAAATCTTCTCTCTCTCAGCCATTCCAAAACCTTCCTTCCCACTGTATGAATAACCTCTCGATATTCTACCAATCCATTAAAATCCAGGCGGGACACGAAAACACAGCAACGATAATAATAACAATAATAATATAAGTAAAACCAAACTCGTTGTAAAGTTGGAATATTGAGGGGGTAATTCACTTATGTTACATTGGAATGCCATGATTCCTCCAAAGTATGCAGGAAACAGGACCATATGAACAAAAATAATGGTGTTCTGTTGCTTGGAATAGTTTGGAGGATTCAGTTGCTCCAGATTTACCAACACAAACCTTCCCCTTAAGACTGTGTTCCATGTATGTACACAACTCCCTCGTCAATACAACCCTGCATGATTCCCTTTTCCTTTCCCCTTTCTCCCTTCCCCTTTCTCCCTTCTCCCTTTCCCTTTCTCAAACCATATACCTGTAATTTCTTTCTCTCGCTTCTCCTCTCTCTCTCTTCTTCTACTCTCTAGCTCCTCCCTTTTTATCTTCTCTCCCATCCCTTCACCGTCTTCTTTGTCCCTTCCTTCTTCTTCCCTCCACCTTTCCCTCATTTCCACCTTTCTTTTTAACTTCACCTTTCCATATATCTCCCAACCATCCCTTAGCCTATGTAATCTCTCCATCACTCCTTCTTCCCTTCGAGTACTCCCCATGCAAAGCCCAGCCCATTCTTCAAGACCCAACCCACTCCCCAAAGCCCAACCAACTCCCCAAAGCCCAACCCACTCCCAAAGCCCAACCCACTCCCCAAAGCCCAACCCACTCCCCAAAGCCCAACCCACTCCCCAAAGCCCAACCCACTCCCAAAGCCCAACCCACTCCCCAAAAGACCCAACCCACTCCCAAAAGACCCAACCCACTCCCAAAAGACCCAACCACTCCCAAAGCCCAACCACTCCCTCTACCTCACTGTTTCCTCTCAACCTCGCTCCCTTCCCTCAACCTCGACCTCACCACCATTCTCTCACATCGACCCCAACTCTCCACCCACCTCAACCCTGATTTGCATGTATATTGCAATTGACAACAACCCTTAAGCCTCGCCCTCATGGATTTATCACCATAATTAGCCTTTGTAAATACTTGCTCAATTCTATACTCTTTTTATTTGCTCGCGTGCATGCATGTGTCTCTGTGTATATGTTTTTGTCAATGTATTTTTATGATTATTTATTTGTTTTCGCTCAGTGTTGCTTTCTTTGGGTGTTGTGAGTTCCTCGCCTCAGTCAGTGATACGGGTCGTTTCTGCCATTGGAAGGAGGAGACGACGACACCTGGCATGGGAGTGTTTGACTGACTGCATGTTGCCTGTTCCTCTGCCTTCTGCTTGTCTGTTTCCCTCCCTATCTTTCTGCATGTAGCCTGTTTGTTTACCTTCTGTTTCCCTGTTTCCCTGTTTGTCTAATACCATACTTTCTGCTTGCCTGTTTCCCTGTTTGTCTATAACTTCTGTTTGTCTGTTTTCTTCCCTATCTTTCTGCATTTTGCCAGTTTGGTTTGTTTACCTTCTGCTTGCCTGTTTCCCTGTGTGTCTATACTTTCTGCTTGCCCATTTCCCTGCTTATCTTTCTGGATGTCTGCCTGGTTGTTTGCCTGGCTGTTTGCCTACTTAATTATTGGATTGTTTGCTGCCAGATTGCAAGCTTGTTTATATAATTTTTTATTTTTTATTTTTTTTGTCTCTGTCTGTCTGTCTCCTCTCTGCCTCTCACTCTTTCTCTCTCTCTCTCTCTCTCTCTCTCTCTCTCTCTCTCTCTCTCATCTCTCTCTCTCTCTCTCTCTCTCTCTCTCTCTCTCTCTCTCTCTCTCTCTCTCTCTCACTCTTTCTCTCACTCTTTCTCTCTCTCTTTCTCTCTCTCTCAGATGTTGGCCCACAATAAGCAACTCGCTCTCTATTTTTGCTTTGTTTGGCCTCGTGTCTGCATGCTGGCTGGATCACTCAGTCCACCTTGACATTACCAGAACATGAAAATATATAGATACAGAATAAATATATAAGAGACAAAAATGTCCTCACTCGCCAACAGAAAAAGAGCCTTAATGGATGGATGACGTGAATGCAATGAATATATATATGTGAAGGGAAAATATAGTACGTCGTAAAGAAGAGGAGAAAGTTCACAATAAATAGCTAGCTGGGAGTAAAACTTGAATGGGTAAAATGACGAGTATGAAAGGAGAAATGAAAACACATAAATAAAAGGGACAAGAGGGAAGGAAGGTGGAGGCATGCAGTGTAAGACGTGCATTGGGTTGCCTGTGTGTGTGTGTGTGTGTGTGTGTGTGTGTGTGTGTGTGTGTGAGAGAGAGAGAGAGAGAGAGAGAGGAGGGAGGAGGAGGAGGAGGAGGAAGAATGAGAAACAAAATATAGAGGACAAATAGCAAATGGAATGAAAATAATGAGTAGTGGAGGAGGAGGAGGGGAAAAAGAAGTTACGCTCGATTTAGTATATAAAGTTTGGTTAGGTTAGGTTAGGTTAGGTTAGGTGGAGCTAGGTAGAGGAACGCAGGTGAAGGAGAAGAGACAGAGTAAAGGGTTGACAATATGAAGTAAGGACTGTATGAATGTAGTAGGGTGGAGCTGGCTGGGGTGGGTGGGTCAGAGGTGGTGGCAAGGGTCGAAGATGGAGAGGGTTGTGAGGGGCGGGGTTGGGTGTGTGTGTGTGTGTGTTGAGAGAGGAGGAGGAGGATAAGGATGATGCTCGTGCCAGGAATGAGCGTTCGTGGTGCATGAGTAAAAGATGGAAAAATTACTTGTCCATTTGAAAGGGTGGTGGTGGAGAATGAGACGGGATGGATGAAGGTGGAGTGGAGTTGAGTGGAGTGGGGGGAGAGTTTGCAATGGATGGACGAGGGTGGAAGAAGAAGAAGGAGGTGGTGGTATAGCGGGAGGAGGAAGAGAGTACGTAACAAAGGATAATGAGAGGAGCATAGTGAGAGAGAAATTGTATCGTGTGTTGTAGTAAAGGAGTATAGGGACAAAATTATTCTCCACTATAAAGGATTGTATTAATGAAATCCTTCTCTATTATATTGATTTACACTGGGTAGGAGAGAGAGAGAGAGAGAGAGAGAGAGAGAGAGAGAGAGAGAGAGAGAGAGAGAGAGAGAATGTGACATGACGATGGACGAAAGTGGGTGTGGTTTTGGGGGTGAGGGAGGTGGAGGAGAGGAGGGGGATGTACCGTGGGTGGAGATTTAGGTGGACTTGGGTGGAGGCCTGCGATTTGTGTGGATGTCGAGGGCGGAGGGGCAAGATGGAGCGACCTGGTGGTGGAGAGGGATCGGGGTGGAGCGAGTCAGGACACATAATACCTCATGAGTGCAGGTGGAGGAGGAGATGATTAGTGTGTGTGTGTGTGGAGGTTAAAAGACTGACTGACTGATGTGATAGACAGCTTGGGTTAAAGAGAGAATAAAGGTCAGAGTGAAGAATATGTAACCTGATCCATACAAAGAGAGAGAGAGACAGACAGAGAGAGAGAGACAGACAGAGAGAGACAGACAGACACAGAGACAGACAGAAAGACAGACACAGAGAAAGAAAGACAGAGAA
>JAWQEG010004883.1:15000-45000 GCA_033782935.1 Petrolisthes cinctipes
TCCATCAGTTTTACATTTTAATTACCCTGTTCTCTGTCTTACATCTTACTCATTACTGATAGACAGACAGACATAGTGAAAGAAGCAGACAGAGAAACAGGTGAAAAAACAGAAAGACACAGAGAGACAGTTGGGCAGACAGACCGATAGAAAGGAGGAAAGACAGACAGACAGACAGAAAGACAAATAAACAAAAAAACACAGAGAGACAGTTGGGCAGACAGACTGATAGAAAGGACAGACAGACAGACAGACAGACAGAAAAATAGACAGAGAGACAGTTGGGCAGACAGACCGATAGAAAGGACAGACAGATAGAAAGACAGATAGACAGAAATAAGACTGAATGGGAGAGAAAAATTGGGGAAACAGAGGGGAGGAAGACAGAGGGGAGAAAGGGGGGTGGGGGG
Organism: Petrolisthes cinctipes; assembly: GCA_033782935.1. Lineage (NCBI taxonomy): Eukaryota > Metazoa > Arthropoda > Malacostraca > Decapoda > Porcellanidae > Petrolisthes > Petrolisthes cinctipes. The sequence goes on from JAWQEG010004883.1 coordinate 15,411, forward strand.
AGGGGGGGAGGTAGTAAGTAATGGCACCTGACACCTGTATTGAGTTAAGGGGGGGAGGTGACGGTAAATCCCCCTGTCTGGTAACCATTAGCGGCGCCCCCCTCGTCTCACTCCCCCCGCCCCGCCCCCTTCCACTCGTTGCCCCCTTTTCCTCCACCTTCGCCTCAAACCTCATCCTCCTCTCACCCCCCTTCCTTCTCTCTCCCCCCTTCCTTCTCTCTCCCCCCTTCCTTCTCTCTCCCCCCTTCCATCTCTCTCCCCAGTTCCATCTTTCTCCCCCCTTCCATCTCTCTCCCTTCTTCTCCCTTCCTCCTCTCACCCCCCCTTCCATCTCTCTCCCCCCCTTCCATCTCTCTCCCCTCTTCTCCCTTTCTCCTCTCACCCCCCTTCCTTCTCTCTCCCCTCTTCCTTCTCTCTCCCCTCTTCCTTTTCTCTCCCCTCTTCCTTCTCTCACCCCTTCCTCCTCCTCCTCTCCACCAATCTTCATTCTCTCCTCCCTTCCTCATTCTTTCCTCCCTTCCTCCTCTCACCCCTTCTTCATTCTCTCTCCCCTGCTCCTTCTCTTACCCTCTTCCTTCTCTCCACCTTCCTCCTTCTTTCACCCCTCCTCTCCTCTCTCCTCCTCCTCCTCCTCTCCTCTCTCCTCCTCTTCCTCTCATCCCCCTCCACCCTCCTCCTCCTCCTCCTCTCAACTCCCTCCTTCTTCCACCCCCACCCCCCACCCTTTGATTGGTCAGGGAGGAGGGGGGAGGGGTAGTCCAGCTAATGGTTTTCTTAAGGAGAGAAGGAATAATGTAATGTTAGGAAGATTAAGGGTAAAAGAGAATTAGGAAGGTAAGGAGAATATAGAACACAGAGAAAATTAGAGAATAAGGAGAGAGAGGTAAAGAGGAGCGAAAGAATTACCAAGTGTAGAGGAGGAGAGAAGGAGGAAAAGCGAAATAAAGAGTAGAAGAATAGAGAAACAGATGCAGAAGAAAAGAGGAGGGCACTAAAGAGAATGAGGTAAAGAGGAGAGGAGATAGAAAAACTTGAATGATGAAAGTTAATTTAGGAGAGGTGAGAAGAGAGAGACGTGAAGAGGAGAGAAGAGAGAGACGTGTAGAGGAGAGAGGAGAGAAGAGAGAGACGTGGAGAGGAGAGAGGTGAGAAGAGAGAGACGTGGAGAGGAGAGAGGAGAGAGGAGAGAAGAGAGAGACGTGGAGAGGAGAGAAGAGAGAGACGTGGAGATGAGAGAAGAGAGAGACATGGAGAGGAGAGGAGAGAAGAGAGAGACGTGGAGATGAGAGAAGAGAGAGACGAGGAAGAAGAGAGTAATGTATGACGAAGGAAAAATTACGAAAGAAGATTAATGTGCATATACTGTTACGGTTGTACAGTTGAGCAAGTAAGAAAAGTGCAAGAATAATCTGGCTGTATAATATGGCAACACTTTCATCACCACCACTCACAATTCAGCCAATCACATTCCACCTTACATTGGCTTTGGGTTCCTAGTTAATTCATTCATAAAGATACTCTACTATTTATTGGCCACAAGAATTCGTACACACACTGTTGTTGTTGTTGTTGTTGTTGTTGTTGTTTTCGAGGGTTTTCAGCATGGAGAAAATGTAAGACTACGTAACTGCAACACAACATTATTATTCGGTTTGTTATTTTGCTAATCACCGAGTCACTTGGTAAACCATTCATTGCAGCACTTCCAGAATTATGACCTCTCTTTCCATATAGCCTGTGTAAGAATTTCTGTGGCCAACCGTACTATCACATTCTCGTATAGGGTCTTCTATCAATATCTTTTATATGCTTATTATTCTCAAAGTATTATTATAAGTGACCTAACAATTCAGTACAGTATCCATAATTACCATAGGCACCACAATGTTTAAGTAATATATATTAGATCATTAAGTAGTTTAGTCATGAGAATCATTACATTATTTAATCAATTCTGAACTTTCTTTGAGTCCGGTTTCTGTTCTTCATGTTGTGCTTCAATATCTATAATGAACGCCCATGAAATCATTCCTTTATACTCGTAATCATATCTTAACTTTATAACCTTATGGACTTGACCATGTGGATATAATTTTTCTAACCTCTTGACCCAAGGTTATCATCTCATATACTCGTAATCATATCCTAACCTTTTGAACTCTACCATGTGGCTTTACCTCTTATCTCCTGACCCGATGTGACCTTGCTTCACTCTGTATCTAATTTGTAGGTGTCTGGTGTCTAATGGTGTGACCTAACGAATGCGGGCCTTATGACCTGACTCCTCTCAACCCTTGCACTTCAGCTTTCCCTATTGAATGACCCAAGACCTCAAAATAATTTCGACCATCCTTCTGAGACTTTAATTCGCACTTCTTTGATATCATTGACGTTCTGCATAATTTTCGATTGTAAATAAATCAACCTCAAGTCTCCATCTCCAGAGGGAAGGTGATGTCGAGGGAAGACACTAGTGGGTTAAATGGAAGGCTTTTTTGTGTGTGTGTGTGTGTGTGCGTGTGTGTGTGTGTGTGTGTGTGTGTGTGTGTGTGTGTGTGTAAATCTGTTTGGATGGGGTTAAGCTAAGTTGGTAATGTTTTCTTATGTTTTTGTACTGCCACTGCCCTTCTATTCTTTCCCTCTGTATCCTTTCTCATTCTTCTTCATTCACAATCGTAGCCAAAGAGAGAGAGACGGAACTAGGATCTAACGAAAGAGAGAGAGATAAAAAAAAAAAGAACTATGGATGGAGACTGGAGAAGAAAGAGAATGAAAGAGAGGCTCGATTAGGGGGTTGGAGGGAGGAGGAGGAGGAGGAGGAGGAGGAGGAGGAGGAGGAGGAGGAGGAGGAGGAGGAGGAAAGGAAAAGGAGGAGGAGGGTGGAAGGGAGGCTAAGAATTATGAGGGGTCGTCGTCGGTGGAGGATTTTGCATTTTCCGACCTCTTACATTCCTCGACAATTATTCCTAATCCGTGGTCAGTCATTATAACCTTATGCATTTGTAAAACTTCTCCCCTTTTATCAATTTTTCCCTCTTGTGACGCGGGCCGTATATATAAACAGAAGAGTGACTCAGGCCCGCTTATGTATGTTAGTATGGATTCTCTCCGCCTTTTCTATAAATGTTGAAATCTCTTGTCGATAATTCACCTTTCATTTCTTTCCACCTGCATGCAGCTGTCCCGGTGAATATTCCAACACACCAGACTCGTCGTTCAACATTAAAGGGAATGAGATGTTTGTTGTCAGTGAGAGAAATTGTTGTTGTATACAGATTCCTCCAAGTTGTGGCCCAAAACATATTAACCTCGGAATAAGTCTACTGTTTTATTGTACACGTTGGAGGAACTGGTGGCCTCCTCTTACAACTCCTCTTCAGTCGCACATCAGGTTGGCTTTCTTCTCGAGTCGAACCCGGCCTGACCTTTCCCGCGCCATCTTGTTGCTTTTAAACTATACACGCCTTCCATCTCGGCCCCTTGACGCCCCCACGCCCAACCAGGCAATATCCGCTTCCTCGTCCCTATGTAAATTAAAAGCATAATTCTATTTTTTTTTTTTTGGGGGGGGGGGAGGAGTGGGGGGGGGGAGAGGAGGGGGGGGGGCAATTATAGGAGCTACTGATTCCTCCAAAGTATGCCAGAAAACAGATTACTTCAGGATATTTACGATTGGTTGATCTGTGTTTGTTGTTGTGTTTAGAGGACTACGTAAACTCCAAAACACCCACATCAAAATAACAACCCCACCATAACACTTTGTCTCTGCCCTTCCACCTCCACTCCACCTCCACCTCCACCTCCACCTCCACCTCCACCGTGCCCCTCCACCTCCACCGTGCCCTTCCACCTCATCCATAGTGTTCAAGTTCCGTGTCGGTCTGGTGATATTTTGGTGTCCTGACCTCGCTGCGACCTCATATCATATTTTCCCTACATTCTCTCTCCACCTACAACCACATGTCTTTCTATCATACTCAAATTACATGACATAAGCTTATTTTAATTTTCAAGCAAGATCTACCTATCCAGCATCGAATTTTTTTAATACATATACCAGGTATCTTTAACTTGTTTACTAGGCGGACCATCAGTTATAATTGTCAGGGGTATAAAATAATTATATGTTTTTTTTCCCGACTGACAACACTCATCTTTTTTCCTCTTAAAATCACAATAAAAGAGAAATACTGTTAATTAAAACCTTTATGGGACTCTCTTGCACCATCACCAATAATTACATGTACAGTTGGCCTCAGGAATTCGTAAAAGGTTAAAAGGGGTCTTAATTCTACACATACTGTAGGCATTGTTCTGCTGACTGATTCAAGAGTTAGCCAAATAACATTATTAAAAAAGATTGGAGTTGGGAAATTTATGTATTAGACTTTCTAGTTGTATACGAATTCCTGAGGCCGACTGTACATCTTTTCATTCCTCGTTCATGAAGCACCTCTTACTGATTAATTAAGGGGACAATACACTTTTGATAGACTATAGACTTCCTTGATTTCTCCAAAGTACAGTATGTCAGGAAACAGGACCAGATTAAGAAAAATAAATGGTGGCCTGTTGCTTCGAATAGTTTAGATGAATGAGTTAGTTACTCCATATTTACCAACACTTATAAGATTATAAGATTATAATGACATATCTACATACATACTTCACTACACATCTCATCAGTACCTAGACAGTCTTCTCCTATACTCCCTCCATATACATATAGTTATCTGTATTCTTATTCATATAATTTTATCCATCTAACTATACTGCGATCATCATCATCCACACATTTACCTAATTACTTGCCCACCATCTGCCCACCAACCCACTCACCCACCTAATTATCTACCCGCCCGTCTACCTGCCCACCCACCCACCCATCCACCCTCCAAATAAACCCTATTTTTTTTTTTTTTTTTTTTTTTATAAAGGTTATAGTGAGAGATATGTAATGGTCAAGAGAGAGAGAGAGAGAGAGAGAGAGAGAGAGAGAGAGAGAGAGAGAGAGAGAGAGAGAGAGAGGAGAGAGATGGTGCAGTGAGGATAGGTTATAGTGAGATATGTAATGGTCAAGAGAGAGAGAGAGAGAGAGAGGAGGGAGATGGTGCAGTGAGCTAGGATAGGTTATAGTGGCAGGAGGGAGTAGGATCAGAAGGGGAAGGAAAATAGAGGCTAGAAGGAGGAAGGAAGGAGGGAGGAGGATTAGGGGGGGGATGGGGGGGAAGGGGTATCGGTAGGGGGGGGAAGAGGAGGATTAAGGGGGAGGGGATGGAAGGAGGGAGGATTGGGGGGGAGGAGATGGGGGGGAAGGGGTATCGGTAAGGGAGAGGAGGGAGGGAGGGAGGGAGGGGGACGACTGGGTACTCCCCCCTCCCTCCCTCCCTGCCTGCCCCCCTCTCCCTTTCCCCCCCCTCCCCCCCTCCCTGCCTGCCCCCCCTCTCCCTGCCTGCACCCCCTCTCCCTGCCTGCCCCCCCTCTCCCTGCCTGCCCCCCCCTCTCCCTCCCTCCCTGCCTGCCCCCTCTCCACCAACAAGTATGCTAATATTCCACCTCGATAATTCATGCAGCGGCCCCCCCCCCCCTCCCCAACCCCACCCCCAAACCCGTTCCAGGGGGAGTGAGACCCGCGCCAGTAGGGGGGAATGAGACCCGCCATGCAGCAGTACCCGCTTTCTCATACCCAACCCATCATACCCGCTCACTCACCCTCAATAATGTGCAATTGCAAGACGTAAGTGGCGGCGAGGTGCAGGGTGAAGGGACGCGGGGCAGGGGGGAGGGGGGAGGGGGCCCAGGCATAGAAGAGTGATGAGGAGGGGAGGGGGGGGATGGCAGATGGATGGGGGAGAGGGAGGGTGGGAGATAGGTAGGTGGAGGGGTAAGAGGGAGGTTAGAAGGTATGTGGAGGGGGAAGAGGGAGGGTGTTATAGATAGGTGGAGGGGAAGATGGAGGGTGGAAGATAGGAAGGTGGAGTGGGAAGAGGGAGGGTGTAAGATAGGTAGGTGGAGGGAGAAGAGGGAGGGTGGAAGACAGATGGAGTGGGGGAAGAGGGAGGGTGGAAGATAGGCAGGTGGAGGGGGAAGAAGGAGTGTGGAAGATAGATAGAGGGGGAAGAGGGAGGGTACAAGATGGGGGAAGGGAGGGTGGAAGATAGGTGAAAGGAGGAGGGGCCAAGGAGGGAAGGAGATAAGGGAGAACAAACGTTGGGGGAACGGAGGGGCTGGTATTAGGGTATATAGGAGAGCGATGAGGCAAGGGGGAGTGTTGGAGAAGGCAATGTGGAAGGGAACAGAGGGATAAGAGAATAATAGGAACCGAGGGAAGGAAAGAAATGAGGAATTGGGAAAGCGAGAGAGAGAGAGAGAGAAGGGGAGGAGCCAGTAAGGGGAGAAGAAAGAGAAAAGAGAGGGAATGGGAAGGTCGAAGTGAGAGTCAGTGAGAGTTTAAGAGAATGGTTAGAGAGGAGATAATTGCTGAAAGAAAGAAATATAAAGAGGAAAGAGAAAAAAAATGAAGGGAAGCTACCGAAGGAAAGAAAAGAAGCAGAGGATGGAAGATGCATGAAGAGAGAGGCAGTGGGAAGAAGAAGGGGGCATGCAGAAGCTTCCAAGAAAACCTGTGATATTTTAAGAGACGACAAAAAAAAAAAAAAAAAAAAAAAAAATCATAGAAACTTCACTAAAGATATATACAGTAATTGTGTTTTACATTATTTGCATTTGAATAACTTGTGACACTGTGCCTAAAAATAATATGAAAATAATGATGATTCACGAAGCATAATGGTCACAAATGCTAAATTTAATGCAAAAGGAAATGAAGAGAATGAAATTAGAGAAACTAAAAAAAAATTATACTTTATGGCAGAGAAGACGTAAAGTATGAAAAAAAAAAAAAATAAAAAAAAAAAAATAAATAAAATAAAGAGTAAAGAGGGAGCTATAGTGAATTTGGTTTGATGGAGATAGTTTAGTTAAAAGTAGTACAAAACGCAGCTTGCATGGGTCGCGAACAGAACGGTGAGACGGCAAAGGAAGGATGAGTGGGAAGGATTGGGGTGGATACGAGACCTGCATCATGAGTCGCGAGGGGAAGACTATTATGAAGGGTGGGTTGCAAGGGGTGGATTCAAGATAGGTACTGTATAAGATCCGAAGCCTGCTAGGGGTACGAGAAGTATATTATAGTCTCTTAGGGGTGCGTTGAGGTTGTATCGTTTTTATGTTGTTGTGCATCTGGGCATAAGGTTACTATAAATAATGGAGACAATACACCACCAGTTGCCTGAATGACGCACATTTGCACGCACACCAAAAGACTGACTGACTGACTAACTAACTAACTGACTGACTAACTAACTGACTGATTGCCTGCCTGACTGCCTGCCTGCCTCCATGCCTGACTTGATGACTGACTGACTGATGCTTGCTTGCTTGCTTACTGTTGTCCAGTTTTTATACAACCAGGGATAAATTATAGGAAGGGGCGAGTCAAGTAACAGGTTTATGTTTATCAGCTGTATACGAAGGACATTAACAAAGACAACCCATAATTATTTACTCTGGAGAAGAAAATGTCCGGCCAACCCCATGCACGTCCGTCGGTGTGTGAGTGAGGGTTATATACTTCTCATATAGAAATATTTTATGAACAAAAATGATGATGTGTCTGAGGATGAGTGTGGTAAACTTAAGCTGCATGTTGGTGAGGGATGTATTGATAGGAAAAAAAGATTGGTAGGACTGCACTGCTATATATAATTATGAATGCGTTTTGAGTACTGGGTTGCGAGTAGAATGAGTTAAAGAGTATGAGTAATGAGTAGAAGTATATAATTATAGGGTGGTTGGTTCGTTGAGGGGGAAGTTTTGTGTTGGTAAATCTGGAGCAACTGAATCCTCGAAACTATTCCTAGCAACAGAACACCATTATTTTTGCTCTTCTGGTCCTGTTTTCTCGCATAATTTAATGACACCTGTTCATGAGATTTTTAATTAAATAAGGGAAGAGACAAGACAAAAATATTCTCTTATATCTTCCAGGGGTTCTATCTTATTTAGGAGGTAGATGATGATGAAGGTAAACAGTCCTTTTTGCAATTTCTTCATTTATATAATATTTTCTTCACCTCCGAGGTCAAGGTCGAGAACACATCTTGCATAATTAAGGGGGTAATTCACTTTTTTTGTTACATTGGAGTGCCTTGATTCCTCTAAATTATGCCAGGAAACAGGACCAGATGAACAAAAATAATGGTTTTCTGTTGTTGCTTGGAATAGTTTGGAGGAATCATTTGCTACAGATTCACCAGCACTGTACTTCCTCCTTAATTAATTAATATTCTCATCAACTGGAGACTTCATCAGGCATTCAAGAACAAATCCAAGCAATTTATATTTCTCATTTCTCTTTGGATTTTATTCGTTTTAGTCAGAGGGTAAAATGAGGCTTGTGTGTTCACTGGTGGAGTTGTCAGATTATTTCAATTGTCAGACATTATATTTTAAGTAGATTACGATTTATTTATGCGAAAATTAATCACAATCTGATTTTTTTTTTCAACGGGTCTTAAAAGTGTTAACCTTAATTAATATAGATAGATATATAGATAGATAATGTATACTGAATGATTAATTTATGCAATTTTTATTACTAGAGTATAAATATTATCTTATGATTTTGATGTGGTGAGAGAGAGAGAGAGAGAGAGAGAGAGAGAGAGAGAGAGAGAGAGAGAGAGAGAGAGAGAGAGAGAGAGAGAAGATGGAAGAAAGACAGTGGTTGGAAGGTGGGTAGGGGAAGGAGGGGGGGGGGACACAACCCTTCATTACAAAACAGGCGGTCACGAGGACTATTAGAGGAGATGACACAAAGGTAACAATAATAATAATAACAATAATAATAATAATAGTTAAAAGTAGACTGGAATGAGACCGATGCTGAGGGTATTACAGTACATAATTACATACATAAGAGTACAGGATAAAATAGCCGTCATTGTAATGCATAATTCGGTAATAGAACACATGCAAAGAGGAATCAAAGCAGGGGAATTACAGACTTGGACAGGGAAGGAGCCGCCAGCACTTCATTCACTCACTACACAAAGGAAAACAATAGGGTAAAAAGAGAGAGAGAAATATATATAAGAGTACCTTGATAAGACATCCATGCAGTACTATACTCTAAAATATATTGTAACTGTTGTTGTTGTTGTTGGTGGTGGTGGTGGTGGGGATATACTAAAGAAAAATGTACTGATGGAATTATAGCCTCCTTTCATTTCGTCAGCTGTCCCTCCTTTTTTTTTTTTTTTTTTTTTTTTCTTTTTTTCATTCCATTTCCATTGATTGTGCTTTGATGTCCCTCCTCCCTATAGCTGTTGTCTGTCACCTTCTCCCTCGTCCATTCTATATACATGCATGCAGGGTCTCTCAGGACTATAGGGGCGTTCCTCTCTCACCCTCAGTTCTATAATATACACACAGCTGTCCTGAAGAAGAGTCACGCCTTTTACAGTACCGTACGTATGGGAGAGTTTGCCATAAAAAAAAAAAAAAAAAAAAAAAAAAAAAAAAAAACTCTGTTATGGACACTTCTGAAATGACAGTAAGAGTTTCTGAACGTGGAATGAGTCTGACCAGCATATATAATTATTAATAAACTGGAATGTTGAAATCTAATCACACACATCAGTAAATCAATGTACAGTTGACACCATATATTATCTCCATTTCAACTCACACTATACAATCCATCTGTTGTGTTATATTTTCATTCAGTCTTCATATGTAACAAGTCTCATAAGTTACCTCCTTGCTGTCAAAACTCTCCTGGGTTTATGCATTTATTTATATTTGGCTGAAGCGAATTTCTAAAGTTAACTGCATGGATAGAGTTATGGAAAATATTGAAAAAAAAAAAATAAATAAATAAAAAAAAAAAATAATAATAATAATAATAAGTGAATGGCAAGAGTACAGTTGCAGAAATTCACACATCAGTATAGTCGATGAAAAATGAAACAGGCTAAAAAAAAAAAAAAAAAAAAAAAAAAAAAAAAAATCTAGTGTTCTGATAATTCCACCACAAACATTATTATTATGCCTCGTATTTTTTGCATCCAAGAGATTTGATCGTCCTCTTTGTGAGTGAACGGGATGACTGACGGGGAAGATACAAGGCTGATGTCATTTATATTATTCTACACTAAATTAAGGGGTGCTGGAATAGGGGGATAGGCTTGGGGAGGGGGTTAGGGGGGTGCGGGAGTAGGGGGACAGGCTTGGGGGAGGGGGTTAGGGGGGTGCGGGAGTAGGGGACAGGCTTGTGGGGGTTAGGGGGGGTGCGGGAGTAGGGGGACAGGCTTAGGGGGGGGGGTTTAGGGGGTGCAGGAATAGGGGGCAGGCTTTCTACCCACCCCAAGCCTGTTCCCCTATTCCCGCATCCCCAAAACCCCCCCCTCCCCCCTCCTGTCCCCTATTCCCGCACCCCCTTAACGTATTGTAATTCCATGGATCTCATCGTACACTAGAGTGAGGTATTAGGGTAAGGGTAATTTACTGATAGATTACTGATGATTAAACGATCGTATCTTCTATCATTATTATTATCTTTTTGTGTGGTGCATGTACATTTTTCTGTGACAATATAATAAAAGGATTGAAAGCATTATTGTAATATAGGATACCATAAAGGAAAATTAACATAAAATTAGTGTTGATAAATTGTGGAGTAAAAAGGTACTAAGCTAATATCAAAACACTTTCAGAGCGGAAATTAAACCTGCTTCTCAAAGTCAAGTTATTTAACATAGTACAGCAGAAGTAGTTACAGTGAGATGTATCTTGACAGGAAACATCCAACAAATGAAAGTATCTGTATTACTAATGTACAGAAAAAGATAGGAAGGTAAACAAATTATAAAGACAACTTATGCAAATACATACCGATATATATATGCAAATACATACCGGTATATGTATGCAAATAAATACCGGTACATGTATGCAAATAAATACCGATATAATACAATTTACATTCCTTACCACAACACAGTGAGATACATTTTGTGTACTTCATTGCTGTGATTGGTTGAGTACATGGGAATGTTTTACCACATAACTTAACTAAATATATATAAATATATATATTAAACTATATTTGCACAGAACACACAATAAATAGTTCAAAATTAATATGTAAAATATAAATAGATCAGAAATAAAGAAAGAATAACGAAAAAATCAACAGGGAACAGGCAGGCAGGCACTTCCTGTATGCAGTCCCATGAAATGACAGCTTAGGAAAACACACACACATGCAAAACGTACTAGTAATGATCCCTTAACTGCGGTGAATCAGGAGGACGTAATAGCCAGTAGAGCAAACAGTAAGAGTAATACGCAAATAACGCCACTATTACACGAGGCAATAAGTAACGACGGAATGCTTGGATACAACAAAGTTAGAATGCGTCTAGTGTTGTACTGTATATGAAGGGGACCAAAGGGAAGGTTGGAGTTGGCCCAGGAGGAAGTGGAACAGTTACACGCCAAGTGGACAATCAGGGAAACGAGAAAAAAAGAGAAAACTCCAGCTGTCTTGCGAAATCACTGAAGTAAATAATGTATTCATCTGTCGTCGCCATGGATAAAAAATATATATATATGCCAATAATATATTCGTCCCATATCTATTTTTATTATGTATACCTCGTGATCACTGGCACTGCAATTAACCACACGTATACGGCCACAACGGTACTATGTTAACAAACCTATATAGAATACTGCCATTATTACCTTATCCACCATCACCACACCACACCACACCACCACAAAAGATAATCACCACCATACCATCACCACACAACCCAAAATCACCTTTGTCACCACCACCACCACACCACCATCATCACACCACCACCATCACCACACCACCACCATCACCACACCCTTAATCACAACATTTGCCACCCACTACCACTACCACCACCACCACCATCACCACACCCTTAATCACAACATTTGCCACCCACTACCACTACCACTACCACTACCACCACCATACCGTAATCACAACATTTGCCACCCACTACCACTACCACTACCACTACCACCACCACCACCACCACCACCACCACCACCACCACCACCACATTACTTCACATAACCACATCCATGCACCGTGTACCATCTCAACATTCACCAAAGTTATCCCTTCTTCTTTTTCATCCCCTGTATACGACCACACATATAAGCAGCTTCAACCACAAGTAACCAACCAACCACAGCCTTATCCAAATATGTTACCCGGTCCATTCCACCTGCAGCAACCTCACGTACTGTACAATTGTTGAAACACTTAATTATATAGCGAGTAGAAGCGACGGTAGATTACGCTGTCAGAATATATACCGATCCCCTAACTAACGTTCCCATGGACCAGCTATAAGCAAGGTTTGTCCATCTATCCATCCATCAGCTTGTCCGGCCGTCCGTTTGTATGTCCGTCATCTTGTACACACACACACACACACACACACACATACACACGATGCGTTTCCGGTACTGCTTTGTCAAGTCCCTCTCGTTCCTTGGTGTCTGTATGTGTGTCTGTCTGTCTCTCTCATTTTCTTTTGTTTCATAATTATACTGCAGGTACAAAATTTCAGAAGCATAACTATAGTTCGAAAGGAGTTATCATGGACGAGACGATGATAATTAATGAATGGTATAAGATGTCACCATGTGTTGTCAATGCAGCTTCTCTTCAGGTGTCCTTCTAATTCCATTTTTTTTTTTTTTTTTATACATAATTATATCTTTCTTCGTACTTTTCATCTCTCGTCTCTATCTCCCTCTGCCTTGTGATTCAATTCTTTTTGGTCCAGCAGTCTTCTTTCCTCCGCCTCTATAGTCTTCCCTTTGGACTCTGCACTTACGAAATAAAGAGCCAATCTATCTAACCATTTACCATAAGGAATATCATCTCTAGTACTCAGCTGAAGTGTCTGTATAACTTTGTGTGCAGAACTGTTTTTGACGAGAGAAACCATTAATAAAGAACGTGTGTGTGTGTGTCTGTGTGTGTGTGTGTGTGTGAAAAAGATCAGAGCGTGTGTGTAGATGTATAGGAAGTGCTGGACTCAATACAGGCAGAGAGGAAATGAGGGATGTGAAGCCTGGGAGAAATGACGGGCGTAGTGACAGAGATAATGAGGCTAGGTGAATTGATGGGAGATTTGGTGACTGGGTGAATAAAAGATGAGGAGGTGAATGTCGGGTGAGTGTATGAATATTGCATGGAGATGGTGCATGTGATTGGAATGATGCTAGATATATATACACACACTGCAAATGGAGACAAAAGAGATGGCAGATATATATGGTAATTGTAAGGATGGAATGATGGATTAAAGATGCATAGGAAAGCTGACGATCCGTGAATACCGTGGGATGAATGGAAGTAAAGAATAGAATCCAATTACTGACTTGTAAAAGAATTAAGCCAATGATACCAATGTAAAAGTACAGTATTGACGAACAAGATTTTCTTTATTGTTTATGAGAGATGATGGTGTGAAGAAGGAAGAGATTTATAGAAGAAGAGTTTGGAAGGAGAAGATGGGAGGTGTGGAGAGGAGCTATAGAGAGGTGGTGGGCAGGTGTGGATGGAGAGGAGGGAGGTATATAGGAAGGGGAAGTGTGAAGAAGGGAGAGATTTATAGAAGAAGAAGAGTTTGGAAAGTGGAAGGAGAAAATGGGAGGTGTGGAGAAGAGAGGAGCTATAGAGAGGTGGTGGGCAGGTGTGGATGGAGAGGAGGGAGGTATATAGGAAGGGCAGGTGTGGGACAGGTGTGAAGAAGAGGTAGAGTAAATAATAGATGATGGGGTGACAGTCAGTCTCTCACACCACACAACACAGGCCCGTGGGTCATGTCATGCTCTCTCTCATGTCTCTACACACACACACACATACTCTCTCTCTCTCTCTCTCTCTCTCTCTCTCTCTCTCTCTCTCTCTCTCTCTCTCTCTCTCTCTCATTAGCTGATAAAAATACACAGGTAAATCAAACACATGAAAAAAACAAAACACATACACAGATATTCACTTCAAAATAAAACCACTATACAAAAAACAAAATACACACACACTCTTGCCGATATCAACATACATACATACATAGACTCTCCATCTCTTATTATACACACCAACACGTGACTCTCTACAGGGGAGAGTTGGAAGAAGTATAGGAGAGACATACAGAAGAGAGAAGAATTAGACATGAATTAAGGAACTAAAGTGATTGACTAGGAGATGCAGAAAATAAATAGCCTTAATTAAAGATGAGATAGATTAAAGGCAATGATGATGATAAAAGAAGGGAAATATGGAGGAGATAAAGTTAGAGAAATTAGAAAAACATACCAAAGGAGAAAGGGAATAAGGAGAAGCGAAGAGGGAAAATGTTGATACACGAAACCCAAGAGACACGAAAAGGAGAAAAGAGTAGAAGCAAAATGAAGAGAAGAAAAAATAAAGGAGAGGGAAAAAAAAAAAGAGAATTGGAAGAAGAAGAAGAAGAAAAAAGGTCGATGGGGAGAGACAAGTATAAGACCGTGAATGCAGAGAGAGAGAGAGAGAGAGAGAGAGAGAGGGAGAGAGGGAGTGAGTGAGGGAGAGAGAAGGGTTGGATGAGAGCTAGGCATGGGGAAGGAGAGTAGAGGCAGAGATGGGTGGAGGGGCTTAGAGGGGGGGGGAGGGGGAGAGGTCGAAAAAAAAATGGTGGTGAAAAAGAAAGAAAAAAAATATGACAGGCGGGAGGAGGTCGGATGAGTAAAGAAAAATGTCTGCCTGCCTGCGTACGTGTGTGTGTGTGTGTGTGTGTAGATGCATTTTTTTTTTCCCAACACATACAGGTTGAATGTAGGAAGAGTGGACTTGTTTGTATTGCTGTATGTGTGTTTTTATGTTCATTGTACTATCCATATAAATAAGTGTTGGTTAGATATATTATTATTATTATTATATCTATTTTTATTTTTATTATTATTATTATTATTATTATTATTATTATTATTATTGTTATTATTATTATCATTATTATTATTATTATTGTTATTATTATTATTATTATTATTATTTTTATTTTTATTATTATTTTTATTATCATTATTATTATTATTACACTGACATACCTACAAGAAGGAGACGAACTTAAACTTCTGGTATATCCCGCCAGGTGTCATGGGGTTTTCATAATGTTTCGCGAGTTTCATTTAATCATCGGACAAAACCACGACACTACTATCTATAGCCTCCATGAGATTGTTAAAAGAGTGAATGAAAAATTTTACCTTAAGCGGGGGTAGTAATTCACTTTTGTTTCATTGGAGTGCCATGATTCCTCCAAAGTATATATGCCAGGAAACAGGACCAGATGAACAAAAATAATGGTGACCTGTTGCTTGGAATAGTTTGGAGGAATCAGTTGCTTCAGATTTACCAACACTGTACTTCCCTTTAATAATAAAAAAACCTCGTTCAGGGAATATTTAATTAATTACCTTCACCTCTTCCCTGCCAACACTCCCTTAATTGTCCACTGAACATGCAGATAATTATAATTTTACATAATTATATTCCTACTCTTTGGGATAATTCGATTTTGTACACTCGCAATCCAAAATTTGTATCCAGGTCTTGTTGAAGTTTCGAATCATTTGACATAGTAGTGAACCAATTACAACACTTATCCTGTTTCATATTTGCTGGAGTTCGCCTAATACTCGATCAGGCTATTCCAAGCAAACCTGGATACACATATTTTGGATTGCGAGTGTACATATCATTATAATGTTCTCAAAAGACGACTTCAACAACTTAATAACCCCTCCTCCCTCAGCTTAATAACCCCTCCTCCCTCAGCTTAATAACCCCTCCTCCCTCAGATTAATAACCCCCTCCTCCCTCAGCTTAATAACCCCTCCTCCCTCAGCTTAATAACCCCTCCTCCCTCAGCTTAATAACCCCTCCTCCCTCAGCTTAATAACCCCTCCTCCCTCAGCTTAATAACCCCTCCTCCCTCAGCTTAATAACTCCTCCTCCCTCAGCTTAATAACCCCCTCCTCCCTCAGCTTAATAACCCCTCCTCCCTCAGCTTAATAACCCCCTCCTCCCTCAGCTTAATACCCCCTCCTCCCTCAGCTTAATAACCCCCACCTCCTCCTCCCCCCCCTTCCACCCTCCTCGTTTGATAGCTTTACGTAGGCTATGATATGCTTCTTTTTGTTTGTTTTGCTCTTTAAGGCTATAGATATATCCCTGGATGCCGGAAACCAAGCCTGCGTTCACGCCCTCGTAATCTCACGGCGGAAGTTACACAAGAAAATAATTAGATGAGAGAGAGAGAGAGAGAGAGAGAGAGAGAGAGAGAGAGAGAGAGAGAGAGAGAGAGAGAGAGAGAGATTATTATAACAGGTCATTATTATGGGGGGATATCTAGCACCCCCTCCCCCCCGCCCCCCAGGTAAATAAACACCCATGGTATAGGTCAGTGGTATTATGAAGAGCTTTGAGTCCCTATAGAGATATTATTTATAGACCATAATTATGTATGTTGCAGGTTCGATCCCTTAATTCCCATGACTGGATGAGCCTTGTGTTCAGTATAGAGTCATTCTGTCACTTGAAACGACATCGCAAACTTAGCGTTCACCTTTTTTATCATTAACGAATAAATATATCACCACTTAGGCAAAGGAATACAACAACAACAGCATTTGGGGATACGAAAAAAAAAAAAAACACACACAGACACACACATAAATACGGAATGGAAATGTCATACGAAAAAAAAAAAAAAAAAAAAAAACACACACACACACACACATAAAAACGGAATGGAAATGTCAGAAAGGAAACAATAGCAGGGGGAAAAAAATATGACAAGAGTGGAACAAGAGAGGGACAAGTTGTAATGGAAGAAGAAGACAACAACAGAAATTACCGACATGAACCCAAGCAGCGATGCATGAAGACAGACATACATAACAGGAGCCAAGTAGTGATGATGATGATGATGGTGATGATGGTAGCCAAAAGAGAGAACTAACTATATACAGGAGAAAAGTACTGACCGGACCCACAGAAAAAAAAATAATAATAGGAGAAACGAGACTGCCGATGGACACACACACACACACACACACACACACACACACACACACACACACACACACACACACACACACAGCATGAAGCGTCACTGGGTAGACTAAGGGAAGCTAAGATAAAACAATAAAAAATTTATTATTATTCAACGAAAGAGGAGGAGGAGGAGGAGGCGAGAACTGGGTATAGAGTAAGAGAAGCTAAGGTAAAACCATAGAAAAATTATTATACAGGTAGAGCGAAGGAGGAGGAGGAGGAGGAGGTGAGAACTGGGTAAAGACAAGAGAACCAGCCCACACCAAGAAAAATTGAAATGAGAAGAAGAAAGGATAGACGTAGATAAATATATAACTAGAGATACAAACGGTGGTGAGATATAATAACACAGAATTATTACCAACATAGTAAAACAGAAAAAGAGGAGATAGAAAATTAATGAAGGAAAGAAAATAGAGTTATACCAAACATGACCTTTTGATAATTGATCTGAGCTCATCCCATACAGTCTCATGAACTCATCTCAATTTTAGTCTCATCTTAACTTCACCTTCTCCTCCTTTACCTTCAACCACGTCTCACATTAGTTTTTGGATTACTCTTTTAATTGCCTACCATTTACTTTACTCTTATAATTATCTGTCTCTCACACGGGTCTCATTTATCACTCCTATATAGTTAACCATTATTTATATTATTTTATAGCTCATTCTCACCATCATTGTTTTATTCTCGTCACCTGCACATCATTCCTGCCTTTGCTTTACCCCTTTCTTAGATTTTTCCTAGCACACTGTCTGTCACCCCTGCTTCACCCTCACCTCTCTATAGACCCACACTCATCACCCCTCATGCCTCTTCCCTCAATGGCGAATACCTAACTCAAACCCCTATAACTCGGCCCCCTCCCTATATAACAGCTTACCTCGCCCTCACCCTACCCAACTTCACCCTCACCCCATGCACCCAACCTTCCTCACTCTCACCCCTATAGAGCTCAGCACACTCCCTCATCCACCCTCCCTCCCTGACACCCTATAGCTGCCTCACCCTCGCTCGATCTAGCAGGAAAAATGACTAGACACTGACTCACTTTCCATTTTTGTGTGTGGTGCCAATTTTTGAGGTCGGGAAAAAATTGTGTTACAGAAATTGTATAAGGTCAATTGTACCGTACACGCCGTATCTATGTGTGGTTGTTTTATTTGTGTGTTTGTTTGTATGTATGTCTTGGTTGTTTATATGTTGTTGATGTCCTTTACTGTTTCCCTTACTATACCCTTTCCGTTTATTTTGTGTTTGTAGAGTTGTTTGTGAAATGTACTGATATTTTGTTTTTGTTTTATATCGTGTTTACCATTTGTCCTCCTCCTCTCTAGGGACATTCCTTTATCCTCTCAACAATCCACCCTCTCTCTCTCTCGCTCTCTCTCTCTCTTACCAATATATACTTATTACTCTGCCTTATCCTCACCTCTGCCATTCTCTTTATCCATTCTCTTTTGTTCCTCTGAAACGCACTTTCTCCCTCTATCTAACATCGTCCCTCTTGCTCTCACCTTCCCTTGTCCTTCTTGTAGTCTCCCTATCACACAAAACAAAAACAAAGAGTGTCTCTATCGCAGAGGGATCAGCCGTCCTGTATAGAGACGAGCAGAGCTTAAGATGGCCAGTTTTGACAAAGGGCCTATAATGCTGGGTAAGTGTTTAAGCGCATTAGTGTTGGCGGAGGGAGATAGCGGGCCAGGGGCGGCAGCACGAGGGCCTCCCACGCCTGTTTGCTCCTCGCTTAACAAAACATTCCTTGTGATTGGCCGCAGAAAATCCTGTGTAATTAACTTAAAACAGATTTTATGGTCTGGGCGCCCGTGTGTCGATAAAGGTATGGAAGTTCATTTAGCAGAAAATCTCACCTAACTTAGCCGGCCGCCTCCTCTTTTTCGATTCCTATCTTGTAGGCTTTACCTCGTAGACCTCACTATGGACGGACCAATCACGTGGCGCAGCCGCTGGGAGGAGTCAGTGTCGGGCCAATTAGAAGGGAGCCCCGCCCCGGTCCTGCCCCTCAGTGTATTGGGGTGGAGTCGGGACACAGAGTAGCGAGAAGCGGGTGTTGCCGACAGACCACTCAGCTCCCAGTGTGAGGCGGGCGAGGCCGTGTCAGTAAGCCAGTGTTGAGAAGCCAGCCACAACCAACACCTTGGAGCGGGGACCATTCCATAGGACCGCCAACATGACCGCCATCGAACTCGATCAGGACGAGGAGATCAACGTGGACGGCGACAGTCGACCGGGGACCCCAAACCCCCCTCTTTGTCCTACAGCCTTGCGCCCCCCGTGCCCACGCCCCCCAGCCATGCCCAAGCCCGCTCCTAACGCCGCCCGCCTCTCCTTCAGCATCTCGGCGCTCCTCGGTGACAAGGACAGAACCAGTGACGAGGACGAACGACGCGTTGAGAGTGAGGATGAAGATGACCACGAAGATGACCAAGACGACGATGAAAGCTACGAGGAGACAGTAGACGATTATCCTGGTGCATATGGTGCTTTAGGCGGCCTGCCGCCCCATTATGGTCCCCTGGCAGGGGGCGCCCCCACTGTGCTGAGAGTGCCCGCTCACAGACCTATGGGTATTGGTTACCCTGGCCTTGCGGCGCTGGGGGCTGGTCACCCCTGGATGCCCGGCCTAGCCGTCTCACCTTTTGACAGACCCACCGCCCTCGCCCCACACTACCCAACCCTCGACAGACTGGCAGGTGAGTTATTAAAGGGTTCCTGTTCACATATTATGGTTGATGCAGTAGTTGTGTTAAATGGTGTAAATGTGACAAGTGGTGTCGGTGGAGGATGTGGCTAGGGAAGGGTTTTTGTGGTCGTATGGCTGTGATGTTAATTCTAATGGTATACATGTAATATAAAATGTATGAAGTAAACTAGTAGAAGTGAGAGTACAAGTAGTGGCATGAAGACAAGGATATTTGATCTTTAAAGCGCTCTTTCTATAGTAAAGCATTGGCATTAACGGTAGACAGGTGGACCTTGTGTCGGGAGCCACGTGACATGAGCAGCGAGAAAGGCGGGGGCATGGAAGGCGGAGAAATAATATATGAAAGGCCTTAGGTCACCCTTCCCGCCCTAATGCTACCTTTCCCTTCCCCACTCCCACCTTCCCGCTCGTAAACCACAGCTTCAGGTAACACCTCTCACGTCTCTCACCTCACACCATTACCATACAGACATGTGAGGGGTGAAGGGGGAAGGGTGACAGTAAGGGGTGAAGGGGGAAGGGTGACAGTAAGGGGCGAAGGGGGAAGGGTGACAGTAGGGGAAGATGGCTAACATGAAGGTGTAGAGTGGTTATGATATAGATGGGGAGCAGATTAGGGCTGGCAAGCATGTATGTATGTTTTGAAGTATATGAATGGCAATACAAGTTACTGATGCATTTATACTCTTATGACAAAAGTAAATGTAAACAGTGAAGAAAGAGATCAGATTTGTAAGAGACGGGAAAGTACAGGTGATAATAGAGGAACTTAATGGTTGGAAACAGGCGTCATATACAAGGAATGAATGCATACAAACAAACAACAACTTAATATTAAATAAGTACTTATAGTTGGTGTAGAAAAAGGACAGTATATAGTAATGGTACCGTATATACTTAACATAACTCCATAGTTCACAGTACCTTTAACACGATTACCGGTAATATATTATACTGTACATAATTATTAGATACAAATTAAATACAGTAAATCATAAGCTAAAAGAAATAAATATGAGTGAAATTATCGGCGTGATAGCGGCGGTGGGTGATGGTAGAACTCTGAGCAAGGCGGCAAGAAATTATTTAAAGTATAATATTCATGCTAAGTATATATTGCCTGGACTGTTAAATGAGTTTGTGTTTTACCGAGCATAGAACAACAAATTCCAACATCAGCAAAATAATGTTTATGCAAATTTCAAATTGTTTCAAAGCAGAATATATGATTAATTTTTTTTTACCTTTTAATGAGAAAAACATTGACTTTCCTCCGACAACACTGTAATTCATAAACCTGACGGGAAGATTGTTATCATTATAATTTATCAGAGTGAGGGGGAAACTAATAATCTTGTATTTGTTTTTTGTTTTTTATCGAGGCATATGGAGTTTGAAAATTGATAGATATTAATGCAAAGTGTATTATTATTATGGAAGTTCAACACTCATCTATCGGCCAAGGTTATAAGTACGGTAACTTTTTTTTTTCCAAACCTTAGTTAAGTATTAATGTTGTTTCTTTTGGTACAGTAATTTACAATATCTAAATTATACTTCATTCATAATTATTACTTCCGCCAGGAGGTAAAAATATCGTGTGGTTCTCTTAGTAATTTATGGCTTTGTTTTTTGTTTTATTTTTGCAAGGAGATCGAATTTTTGTGATTATTTAAACATTTATTATACTATTAAAAATTATTCTGGACTTGTTTACATTTTTTTCAGTGACGATAATGGTTTTCCTTCTGCACGTATTCCTTCTTTCTTATTTTTCCTGTTTATTGGGAGGACAGTCACTCAGTTTCATACCTCATACGTCCTTCTAGTCCACAGCCCTCACCACTTCCCTTTCCCTACCTCAGTTCTCCCCCTACCTTACCCCAATCCTGACCCCTTCCTTACCCCAATCCTGAACCCTTCCTTACCCCAATCCTCAACCCTTCCTTACCCCAATCCTCCACCCTTCCTTACCCCAATCCTCCACCCTTCCTTACCCCAATCCTGAACCCTGCCTTACCCCAATCCTGAACCCTTCCTTACCCCAATCCTCCACCCTTCCTTACCTCAATCCTCTACCCTTCCTTACCCCTATCCTCCACCCTTCCTTACCTCAATCCTCCACCCTTCCTCACCCCTCACTCCTTCCCTTTCCCTACCCCAATCCTCCACCCTTCCCTACCCCAATCCTCCACCCTTCCTTACTCCAATCCTGAACCCTTCCTTACCCCAATCCTCCACCCTTTTCTACCTCAATCCTTTCCATCTCACACCTCACACAAACCCCCTACCTCACACACACACACACCCCACACTATACCCCTTCCTCACCACACCTCACACTATACCCCTTCCTCACCACACCTCACACCTCACCTCATACAACCCCCCACCCCACCCCCCATCCTCAAACTTCCACTACACATACTACTCCTTTATTTTTCAACTTCTCCCCACGTTCACCCCTACACATTGAAGACCATACTTTTCGCTACAACCCTTTCTCCACGGTACCATGCATCTCCACCCTCACCCCTCACCCCTTCACCCCTTCACTCTCCCCCCTTCACTCTCCCCCTCCCCCCTCCCCCCATGACACTTCACCACGACAAACCCAAAATTCTCAGTGCAGTAATTAATCAAACTCTGTAAAGTTCTATAGTGTAATATATATATGTTACTGCACATAATAATATACTTGTATAATAATGTCTTCTCTTGTGTAATAATCGCAGTACAAGGTGTGTGTGTGTGTGTGTGTATATATATATGTACTAACACTGTGCTGACATTTATACACTATACTTATTTGTACAGTTTTGTATCATGCATATATAAGATTGAGTTTGTATACCCGAGTTTTATCAACAGTTACTCTTTGAACCGTATATATATATATTTCCATAAACTATGTATAGCCCTTATTTATGGTATTACTCCCGCCTCATTATACATACATGGATTTCCCTACTGTACATCACCTCACGCGATGATACCTCCCCATTCCTCTGTCCTCTTCCTTCTTGTCGATCCCGGCTTTCATAATACCAATTCGAACCTCTCCTATCCTACACACACACCTTCCCTATCATACATGCACCCTCCCCTACCCTTCATGCACCTTCCCCTACCCTTAATGCACCCTCCCCTCCCCTACACACACACCCTTCCCCTCCCCTACACACACACCCTTCCCCTCCCCTACACACACACCCTTCCCCTCCCCTACACACACACACCCTTCCCCTCCCCTACACACACACCCTTCCCCTCCCCTCACCTCCACACCCTCCCCTCCCCTTCATGCACCCTCCCCTACCCTTCATGCACCTTCCCCTACCCTTCATGCACCTTCCCCTACCCTTAATGCACCCTCCCCTCCCCTACACACACACCCTTCCCCTCCTCTACTCACACACCCTTCCCCTCCTCTACTCACACACCCTTCCCCTCCCCTCACCTCCACACCCTTCCCCTCCCCTCACCTCCACACCCTTCCCCTCCCCTACACACACACCCTCACCCTCCCCAACACACACACCTTCACCCTCTCCTCCCCTACACACACACACACCCTTCCTCACCCTCCATACACCCTCCCCTCCCCTCCCCTCCCCTACAAACACACACCCTTCCTCACCCTCCATACACCCTCCTCCGTCCTGCTCAAACCCACTCCATCCCTCACTCACTCACCCACCCCGACTTCCCTCACACCCTCCGCTACCTCTCTCACACCGTCCCCCCCGACATCACCACCTCAACCCCCCCCCCCTTCACTCACCCCCCTCACTCACCACCGCACCCTCCCCCCCCCCCCAATCTCACCACCTCACACCCTCCCCGTCATGTTAGAATTTCACCAAAAGAGGAATCGATTGCAGTTACTCAGTGAAGCCTGCCATTACCGTTACACTTATTAATTCGGATTATTTCGGCTAGCTCGGAAATTATTATGAAAATCTGCTCCCACTATAATTTCGTATTAAAGAAATTGATTGCCTTTCTAAAGCAAGTTATTTTTATTGCTTAAATGTGTAATCACGAATTTTTTAAAAGTCAAATCTCTGTTAAAGATATCACATTTTCAAAAGCTGCATTGGTGATGGTAAGAAAAATGCAACATAAAAATATTTAATCAAAATTGTCATAATTTTTACTGGTGAGTTTGTCGTAATGAAGGATCCTGAAATTATGGAAAATATTTATGTTGATGACGATTATAACATTTACCGCAACACACCCTTTCTCACATAGCAAAACACATCTTCTCTATATACTGTACCTACCTCATCCCAAGACAATCCCCTCCCTCACACACACACACACACACACACACACCCCTACACACCTACCCCTTCCCCCACGGCTCCACCCACCCCCAACACCCCTTCCCCCAACACCCCTTCCCCCACGGCTCCACACCAACCCCCAACACACCTTCCCCCACGGCTCCACCCACCCCCAACACACCTTCCCCCATGGTCCCACACTTACCCCCACCACCCCTTCCTCCACGGCTCCACCCACCCCCAACACACCTTCCCCCATGGTCCCACACCTACCCCCACCACCCCTTCCTCCACGGCTCCACCCACCCCCAAAACCCCTTCCCCACGGCCCCACACCTACCCCCACCACCCCTTCCCCCACGGACCCACCCACCCCCAACCCCAACACCCCTTCCCTCTACACCAAGCCATCATCCACCCACTCCATCCCTTCTACCAAACCTAACCCCTCCTTAATCCACTCATTACACCCAAGTCTTCACCCACCCACCCACCCCTTCCTTCTCTGTACAATACCCTGCCTCCCCCTTGCCTACTACCAGACCCCTAACTCCCCTTCCCCCTACCAGTTCCCATAGTCCCCCTTCCCCTTACCTGATCCCTAACTTCCCCTTCCCCTTACCTGATCCCTATAACTCCCCCTTCCCCTTACCAGTTCCCATGGATAGTCCCCCTTTCCCTTACCTGATCCCTAACTCCCTCTTCCCCCTGCCATTCAACGTCTCCCTCTCCCCCTTACCTGCCTCCCCCACCAACTCCCCCTCCCTCTCCCCCTCCCCCACCCACATCCCCACTCCTCTTCCCCCACCCACTTCCCCCTCATACACAGTCTCCCTCTCCCCCTTACCTGCCTCCCCCACTCACTCCCCCTCTCCCTCCCCCACCCCCTCCCCTGCCTCCCCCTCCCCCTCCCCTGCCTCCCCCTCCCCCTCCTTCATATCGCCATGTTATCGATTGGTTTACTAGGTTTAGTGAGGCGGGAATCACCGGCTGCCTCTGACGGGTGAACAGATCATGTATTATTCTAGTCCCCAACACCTGCCTGGCCCCTCTCGCCTCACATCACCCCTTTGCCTCGTCTCCCCCCACCCCCTCCTCTCCCCCCCCACCCCCTCCTCCCCTCCCCTCACCTCACCTCACCCCTTTGCCTCGTCTCGGCTCCCCTCACCTCTCCTCTTCCCTCCCCTCCCCTCTCCGCTTCTCCCTCCCTCCCTTCATCTCCAGCTATCACCACTTTTTTTTTTTTTTTTTCCAATAGAGTAGATGTGGTCGAGTAGTGAGTATATATAGTTTGCTTAGCGTGGATGAGGGTCGAGTAGTGGTTTGTGTTGTGTGGATGGGTTCAGTAGTGGATTGTGTTGTGTGGATGGGTTCAGTAGTGGATTGTGTTGTGTGGATGGGATCAGTAGTGGATTGTGTTGTGTGGATGAGGGTCTGGAGTGTCTGTTGTTGTGGGCGAGGAAATGGATAAAGTGAGTAAAGGTTGTTGATGTAGTTATAGTTCTAAGTCCTTCATTTTCTCCTTCCTCACAAGCAACTATTATACACACACACACACACACACACTCCCCCCCCCCTCCACGCGCGCACACACACACACACACACACACTCCCTCCCCCTCCACACACACACACCCACAC
The DNA here is from genome assembly GCA_033782935.1 of Petrolisthes cinctipes. Lineage (NCBI taxonomy): Eukaryota > Metazoa > Arthropoda > Malacostraca > Decapoda > Porcellanidae > Petrolisthes > Petrolisthes cinctipes. Next base: position 41,293 of record JAWQEG010004883.1, read on the forward strand.
ACACCAACACACCCACACCCACATCCACACCCACCCACACACACACACACCCACACCCACACACCCACACTCCCACACACACCCACACACCCACACTCCCACACACACCCACACTCCCCCCCCCCTCCAAACACACACACACACACACACACACACACACACACACACACACACAACACTCTAACTCCAGCCTTTATCATCCTAATTCAATATTCTTTTATTACCGGAAGTTTTCTCCTTAATTGCGCTTACTCAGTGCACGTTTGCGAGGAGAGATATGAGTTTAATAGGGATTACGCACCCGTGTGATATACGCTTCTTGTGGTAACAGCACAATAAAGTATAATCCCATAATCTCCTCGCACTGATGTATATACAGCCAGGGACGAGAGTTGTGCCTTTCCTAACTCTTGCCCTTCATGCATGAGTATCTTAGGGTAAAGGTTATAAGTGTCATTGTATAAAATAATAATAATGAATATGTGTACACCCTTTCAATGTCAAAGTTTACAGATGGGTGGCTGGGTGGTACATAACTTTTTCCTACCGTACATATCTACTAAAATTTTCATGTCTATACCCCTGCAATTTTGAGGTTTGCACATTATAATCTCCCTCACTTATCCTATCTTAATTTAACGCCAAGATACGGGTGGAAAAATATATTCTCGTTGCGTGGTGCGGTGCAGAAGGGATAGAGCAAATGAAGGGGAAAAATTGCCTCAGTCTGCACATAAAAATTGCCTCAGTCTGCACGTAAAAATTGCCTCAGTCTGCACGTAAAAATTGCCTCAGTCTGCACATAAAAATTGCCTCAGTCTGCACGTAAATATTGCCTCAGTCTGCACGTAAATATTGCCTCAGTCTCCACGTAAAAATTGCCTCAGTCTCCACGTAAACTGTATATGCCGGTAAAATCATTCATTGGTAAAAGAAGGTGAATATAACCAACCCTATTGGTGATACAGAAAGAAGCACACAGTGTCAATTTTGAATAAGTTCTGTTCAAGTGTGGAGTCGCTGAGGCAGTGTTTCCCTTTCATCTGCTCGGAAGTGTACATACATTATGATACGGTAGACCTCTCAGTAACACCCTTCTGCACCCTCTGCATTAAATATAAACTCTAAGCGGTAAAGGTTGAAAAAGAAATCGATATCTTCTCATTCTAGGGTACATAATTATATAGGTCTTCATTCCCACGTGTGTATATACAGCTTCTTCTGTTCACCTCTTTATTACTGTGTGTATGTCAGGTTGTTTAAAATAGGGAGAAGATGAAGGACCCTCTGCATGTGATTGTGTATGAAAATTGGAGGTTTCTGATTCCTCCTGACCGTGCTACGAAACAAGCTCCTTCCATAATTATATAGGGGGTGTTTCGTGGCAATATTTGAAGGACTCGTTTATCTCCAATTTTCTGACTATACATCACAGGGTCCCATAAGCGTGCCTTCACATTTTTCCACCCAGAGCTCGTAACGTGATTAATATTTCATCCCCCGTGTTCGAGGAGGGTCAAAGAAGGGGTTAGGAGAGAGGGAGGAAAGGAGAGTTGGAAAGGAAAAAAGGAAGGAGAGGTGGGAAGGGTCAAAGAAGGGGTTAGAAGAGAGGGAGGAAAGGAGAGTTGGAATGGAAGGAAGGAAGGAGAGGTGGGAAGGAAGGAAGGAAGGAGAGGTGGGAAGGGTCAAAGAAGGGGTTATGAGAGAGGGAGGAAAGGAAAGTTGGAAAGGAAAAAAGGAAGGAGAGGTGGGAAGGAAGGAAGAAGAGGTATAGACGTTAGATGCATTAGGGGTTTGGCGTATATACAGAAGGGATTAATATTATGAGGAAAACTGGTGGTGGTGGGCGGTGGATGGATGGATGGACGGGCTGGGAGGGAGCGGCCATCACAACACCACCACCACCTCCTCAGCCACAACCACAGCCAACGCCGCCTCAACAAATATGGCTACCCTAGTTGTAACAAAATTAAGGCCATCCTCTTCTTCTTTTTTCTTTTTTTTTTTTTTTCTTTTTCGTTTTATTTTTTTTTTTTTTACTCGTATTATTTTTTCCAGCCCCCAGGATTAATTAAAGAAATTCAATTGGATCTGTCTTCGCCCCCCCCCCCCACTCTCCCCCTCCCCCCCTTCAAATTGCTGGTCTAATGTCGTTTTCCAGTTTCTACCATTTATTAAAACACTAAATTTGGGTTTCATATTTAGGGTTTTATGGTAATCATATAATTTACCTTCGATTAAAAAATTCCTTGATTTTGCCATTTAGTTACTGATGAAATATAATTTTAATCTAATTTTTGGGATACTTTTCTTTTAAATCTTCCCATCCATAAGTCAATTGATGTATTCTTATAATTTTTTAGCGGTCTATAGGTTTTCTGTTCCCTTAAAAAAAAATTAGTTCTCATTTTTTCCAATCTGATGTATAAAATGTTTAATGCATTCTTCATGTTCTTTGCGACACTTAAATATTTTCCTCTCTTCCCTTCGTTTGTTCGTCTTTAACATTCCTGAAGAGTCTGGTAGCGGCATGAGTACCTTTACAGAGTCTCAACGCAAGATCCCACGTACCAAATTACGGAGAGAATCGGACAGACGAGAACAAAAATCTGGGCAAAAACACGCAAGACCTTTCGAGAGCGATAAAAAGTTGTCTAACCATTTGTCTGAGTCACAAGAACTTTCCCAGACCATGAGATGTCGGATCCAATTCACCGACACATTGTACCGACATGTATATTTGATTATTATTATTATTATTATTATTTAACATATCGATAAATCATATGTGAAATGTTAAATATATATAATTATACCGTATATATATTATGTAGTCAAAGAGGAGTTCGATTCCCGTTTCGTGTAAATTAATTTAAAAGATAAACTGTACCAAAGGTTCATGAATGAGTCTTTTTTTCTCTTCACCCACTTCCCTCTTCCCTCCTCACCCATGCATATCTCCCTACCTCCCTTCCCTACTCATTCCTTTTTCCCTCCCTTCCCTCTTCACTAATTCCTACCTCCCTTCCTCCCTTCATTCTCACCCAATTCCCCCTCTCCCTCCCTTCCTTCCTCACCCAATTCCCCCTCTCCCTCCCTTCATTCTCACCCAATTCCCCCTCTCCCTCCCTTCCTTCTCACCCAATTCCTCCCTTCCTCCCTTCCTTCTCACCCAATTCCTCCCTTCCTCCCTTCCTTCTCACCCAATTCCCCCTCTCCTCTCCCTTCCCTCTCTTCCTTCTCACCCAATTCCCCCTCTCCTCTCCCTTCCCCCTCTCCCTTCTCACCCAATTCCCCATCTCCCCTCCTTCCCTCCCTCCAATGCCAAAGATGTCCTGCATGGTGGTCTTGGGAAAAAAAAAATTGGCTTTGGCAGACCATGGAGTGACCTTTCCCAGACAATCCAAAAGTGAAGGGGGAAGGAGAGGGATGATTCCTGACCTTTGTCGCTGCGGGATGGATGCCCTGTGGTGGGGGATGATGATGATGATGATGGGGTGGTCGGCGATGCGATAGAATATGGGAAACAGTGTAGTACGGTACTCATATATAAGGAGGCTGTGGTTGATGTTGGAAAAGGATTGAGTTTATATCTATAGATTTTCGCTTTTGTTTTTGGTATTATTTCTTCCTTCGTGACTTGTTCGTTTGTTTACATTCCGCCTTACTTCTGTTCACTCTATTTTTTTTTTTTATTATTATATTTCT
>JAWQEG010004883.1:50000-76099 GCA_033782935.1 Petrolisthes cinctipes
TAAGTCATTTAACTCGATAGGAATGCCTGTAACGCTTTCCATTTCTTATTCACAAGGTTTTATTTATTTTTTTAATGCGAGAACACAAAGAAAAAGTTGACAAAAAAAAAATCCAATACAAAACAAATAGAAGAGAAATAAATAACTTTGTCTCTCTATCCCTACATTTCTTGACTGACAAAAATACGGTACATTAAATTTTTTTCATACAGGCTGTCCCGAGAATACTTTGTGCATTTATACATTACATTTTAAGGGGGTGCGGGAATAGGGGGACAGGCTTGGGGGGGTGCGGGTTTTTTTTTTGGGGGGTCGGGGGGGTGTGTGGGAGTAGGGGGACAGGCTTGGGGAGGGGGAGGGGGTTAGGGGGGTGCTGGAATAAGGGACAAGCATTCTACCCCCCCCCCCAAGCCTTTCGCCCTATTCCTGCACCCCCCAACCCCCCCCCCAAGCCTGCCCCCTACCCCCGCACCCCCTTAAAGTAACATTGAAGTACAGTGTTGGTAAATCTGGAGCAACCGATTCCTTCCAAACTATTCCATGAGACAACAGAACACCATTATTATTTTTGTTCATTTTGGTCCTGTTTCCTCCATGGCATATACACTTTGGAGGAATAAAAAAGGAGCTCTATAATGTAGCCTACCAAAAGTATACTACCCCCTTAAATACCCTTTCCTAATTAGTGTTGTGTGTGGGTGCTTGGTGCGGTCTCAGTCCTATAATGTATTCCAGAGAGAGAGAGAGAGAGAGAGAGAGAGAGAGAGAGAGAGAGAGAGAGAGAGAGATAGAGATAGAGATAGAGATAGAGATAGAGAGACAGAAAGATAGAGAGACAGAGAGACAGAGACAGAGAGACAGAGAGAAATAAATAAACTGTTGTGAGTGTGACGGTGGACTTTAACCTGTCATTATATCCCCAGCCCTTGTTAGTCGGTAATGGCGTGCCCTGGTGCCCACTGCCGACGCCCCTGGGGACCTGAGGAAGGGAGGGAGGGTCAGGGGCGTGTATAGGGACCTGAGGAAGGGAGGGAGGGAGGGTCAGGGGGGTATATAGGGACCTGAGGAAGGGAGAGAGGGTCAGGGGCGTGTATATATAGGGACCTGAGGAAGGGAGGTAGAGAGGGTCAGGGTATATATAAGGGTGTATAGGGACCTGAGAAAGGGAGGGAGGGTCAGGGGCGTGTATATATAGGGACATGAGGAAGGAAGGGAGGGAGGGTCAGGGTATATAAGGGTGTATAGGGACCTGAGGAAGGGAGGAAGAGAGGGTCAGGGTATATATAAGGGTGTATAGGGACGATGGGCAGGGTGGTGGTGGTGGTTGTTGTTGTTGATGATGATGACTGGGTTGAGGTAAAACGGAAGCGGTGATGGGAGGCATATAGATGATGGGGGAATGATGGGGCAGTGGGAGAGGATGGTGGGTCGGGTGTATATATATGAGGAGAGGGAGCTAGTGTATGGGATGGGATGGGATGGGAGTAAAAGAGGAGGAAAGTAAAGCAAGAGTAGGTAAGGTTCAGATGTTGAGGATAAAGAATGGGAAGGGAATAGGAGAGGGAAGGCGAGATGAAGAGGAAAGTAAAGCAAGATGAGGGAAAGTTCGGATGTTGAGGATAAAAGATGGGACGAGAATATGAGAGGGAAGGCGAGATGAAGAGGAAATTAAAGCAAGAGGAGGGAAGGTTCGGATGTTGAGGATAAAGAATTGGACGGGAATAGGATAGGGAAGGCGAAAAGAAGAGGAAAGTAATTATGCAAGAGGAGCTATAGGGGAATGTAAGTTTTAGAAGACGTGTGATGAGGGAGATATTCTTATGAGGGTAATGGTGTAAGAGGTTGGGACGAGGAAGGGAGGATGCTAAATGAAACAGAAATGTAAGAGGGATTGGAATGGGAATCGAAAAAAAATTATTGAATTCACTTAAACCACTTTCATATGCGTTATGTAGGGGTGCGTTATACTCCTCCCCTTCAATGTGTACGAAATGATGATCCTCGAACTCTGGTCAACAAGGCGCGAGGTGAAAACGCTACCGCTACAACAACCCCAAAGGAAAGAGAGCGAAGGTCGTCGACGGATGGGGAAAGAAATAGGAGGAGGCAGGAAGGATGAGAGGGAAGCAACGAATCCTCACTGGAAGGAAAAACAATTGAGCCATAAATCAGCAATTTATTACAAAATAACCGATAGAGTTAAGACACATGTGAACCGTCTCAGTCAGGATTTACAGCCGGAACTCAAGGCGGATTTGTAGGGGGAAGGGAAGGGAAGAGAAGGGAAGGGAAGGGAAGGGAAGGGAAGTGGAAAGGGGGGATCCGTAAGAAAAGCCTAATACAGCAAGACTGGAATGGAGATCAGTGTGGGAAGAGAAAAGGTAAATTTGTTTGCCAAAGAAGAAAAGAAAGTTTGTAAGGTTTTATAAGGGAAGAAAGATACCATAATTATAATTGGGTAGAAAGAAAAAACGGAATAGGAAATGTTTATCAGAAGAGACACCGAAAAGAGACTGAAAAGGAAAAATAGAAATAGGAAAAGGAAAAATAGAGAAGTAGAGGAGTCGGGCTGGTGAAGAAGAAAGGGAAAGGAACGAACCGGAAAAAAAAAAAATAATACATGCACGGAGCAGTGAGTGTCTATATAGGTAAAGGTTACTATAGCGACTAAGAAGCAACAGGTTTCGCAGCAGGAAATCGTAGATATGAACCATAAACTCTAATCAGGCCAAATATACGACGTAATTGCACGCCATCTAGAGTCTATGAGGAAAAACTTTACTTGCATCCTTGTCATTACCGAATCGAAGTAAAAAGTCGACCCCCTGTTTTAATTTCCCAAGGTGTCGGGCTCTCGTCCTACACCAATAATTTCTTGGGAGTACAATTCCTTTCCCTTTCATGTATCACTGACATATTAGGGGGGTAAGATATTGGACCACAGATTCCTTCAGAGAGAGAGAGAGAGAGAGAGAGAGAGAGAGAGAGAGAGAGAGAGAGAGAGAGAGAGAGAGAGAGAGAGAGAGAGAGAGAGAGACTAGACTAGACTATTTTAGTGTCCTAGGTCGGCTGAATTTTATGACACTGTTTGGATGAATAAGTGTAACATTCAATTTGACCACTACTTGCGTGTCCCCCTTACACATAAAGCACACCCAAGGTTACTTTCTGTTCGTGTGTGTGATGGTGGCGAGAATTTAATATTACCACGGGCCAAACTCCAGTGTCTATAAAGTCTATTATATCCTTGGTTATTTATTACACATATATAGGATTAGAGCTTGCTACTTTACTCAATAGGAAAGGGGGATAAGTTGATGGTGAGGTGCATGGGCCGAGTTGGGACTTGAAGTTACGGTATACGTGGTGATTATAAGGGACGTGAAGTTTATAAGAAGGGATAAGGGAAAGGGTAGTATAAGTACAGCCACAATCAAATATCCACCGACACTTTCCTTCCATCGTTGCAAATAAATCAGTATCATATCAATATATAATCATACAACAACACCTTACGTCAACTCAACCCCCTCAATTTCTTATAATGAGGTGCTGCAAAAATCATACACGTGTTGTTCTTTATTACTAAGATATTAACTACGATGAAAGGAAAGTGTCGGTGGCTATTTGATTGTGGCTGTACCTGGGGAAAAGGGGGGCCCAGTTAGTCTGCACGTGGGAGGGGGAGATGGAAAGTTAAGGGGGTAATTCACTTTTGTTACATTGGAGTGCCATGATTCCTCCAAAGTTTTCCAGGAAACAGGACCATAGGGACAAAAATAATGGTGTTCTGTTGCTTGGAATAGTTTGGAGGAATCAGTTGCTCCAGATTTACCAACACAGTACTTACCCCTTAATACATTAGAAGGGATGGGTGCGAAGGGGAGAACGAACTCGTCACCTTGTCAACATTGCAGTATTATTGGTTGATTGAAACATTACCTATATAGTACCAGGTAATGTTAACTCCTTCAATATCACTAACTATTCACTACAAACACGCTAACATTGAAAGACAATAATACAACTGGCCAAATCTATTACTATTACCAGCTGAGTTATTCACTGATGACATTATTTATCTCCATTACTGACTTGTAAATAAAGCTTTCACTATCACAGGATAATGACAAGTGGACGTCATATTTGGATGATATTAATCCAAAATCTCACTGTTTATTGTAACATTGCCAACAACAACAAAAAGAACAGCAGTCAAATAAATGCTAATCCCTTCAAACTTGAACTAAGGTATCTCCATTTTACCTGAAGTAATTTGCTAAATCACCCAGATAAACACATAGTAAGAATGAATACACTTTTGTAATGTACAGAAAATATCATCTTTAATACTTTACTCTATTCTGGTGTCTGTAAATTATGCTGGATTTATGAATACTAATGCATTCGTTGTTGTAATGTAAAAATGTTTGTATTTCCTCTGCGGCAGTGATCATAATACTTTTCCCCCACATAGCTGACCACAAACTCGTGCCCGATCTTGGTTTGAATGTCAAGTGAGCGCTGCGTGTGTGAAATCTTCGCACAAAACCCGATTGAGCTCCATTTTAAGTATCCCAGCAGAATTTTTCCTCTCTCTCTTGCCTTCACCGTGCTGGGAAACAGAGACTGAGCAGGACTCCATTAGCCGGCATTACAACAGAGTGACTCGATAAAATGGCCCCTCACAAGGACAATCATATTCACAGGAAATCAAACCTCTAATAGCCCTCTCCTCCTCACTGAGTTTCGTTCGCCCCGACTACACCGCCTTTCACAATATGGACCCGGATCGCTCAGGATTGCCTTGATTCCGATCACTTGTTTCTTGTGGTCGGAAGTAATGGCACTCCGGATAACTCCTAAGTACATACAAGCGGCCATATCAGGAAACATAGGGCGTGAGGGAATTCTGAGAGATGGCGCATGATTGTGGGAAACTTGCAGAGATCTGACATGGCCGGCTAACTAAAATATGGGTTCTGGACTTCTTGTGGTGGTCGCATGCCAGACACCGCCACGGGATACAACAACAACTCCCATGATCCTTACACTATTATATTTCCTTTGCTTCTCTTCCATTCATCATTCAAATCCTGACAACAATGATAACTTTAACCATCATTACAACAAACACTCAATAATGTCTTTCCATGGTTCTCGAGTGGCACAAACATAGGAACAACAGCGAGTGGTATGGTGACTCTTCTTATACACAATTTAACGCCCAAGTTGGCCCAGGCGGTGTACTGCTGCCATAACCGACCCGCCAGATGTGTACCTGAGTATACGGTCTGCTGTACTTATTGCCTTGTTTGTCCCGGGGTCTGTGTCCTGCTGGCCTGGCCTGGCCTGGCCGACGCGGTACCATCAAAATAAAGGAAAAATGACGAGGCAATATAAAAACCTGTCTGTACTGTATTCGCCGAGGTATATAATAATATAAGGCATTCATTCAGCTTTCATTCCCTGTCGTAGGTGTGTATATTAGGAAGTGAAAGGAACACACACACACATACACACACACACACACATCGCTCACTCATCAAACGCAAATTCTCCGATGTAGAATGTAACCACTCGTTGGGTTCAGCCAGTGTTGCCACATGTCAATCGCGTGTGGTGCAGGGCGAGGCGAGGCGTGGCGAGGCAAGGCAGCAACAATAGTAGTAGTGGTCCGTATCACCTATTATCTCCACTTTTAGACTCACAAAATGGCAACCCCGGGCCGCCTCTGCCTTGCTCTGATTATGAGGGCGCCGTCGTATGAGAGGAAGAAGTTGGTGTAAAGGGCGATATTGTGGGTGTTTTTCCTTGGCTGTGTAGCGTGGTTGTGACGGCGTGCGGGCCATGCCTTTGAATTAATAATAACGGAGAGTAGGGGAAGAACCAGTGAGTGTTTCCCCCCCCCCCCTTACCCCCTCCTCCTCTTTCCCCCCTTACCTCCTCCTCCTCTTTCCCCCCTTACCTCCTCCTCCTCCTCTTTCCCCCCTTACCTCCTCCTCCTCCTCTTTCCCATTGTTTTTGGTTTATTCCTGTTTATTCTCTGTTCGTTCATCCTTACCTGTAGTATATAGTGTTCAGTAGAGTTATTGTATTGTTTAGCGTTATTTCCCTCCTTTTAATAAAAGAGCAGCAGCATTTTTCGACAACAATTAATCCTATAAGGACCCTGTGATCGTGTATGAGACCTGGTTGGTGGCTTCTGATTCCCCCTGACAATGCCACGAAACAAGCTCCTTCAATGTAGGTGGTGTTTCATATCAATGTTTGAAGGACTCGCTAAGCTCCAATTTTCTGACTACAATACGGGGACCCTTAATGATTAATGCTGTTCGAGGAATTTTATAATATGGATTACTATAGAAGAAATAATTGAATTAAATACGAACTATAAACCCAAATCGATAAACCAGAAAGAAAAAGTCACTTAGCCAAACCTTAAAAATATGGATTTGTTTTTTTTCTTTTCCTTTATATACAAACTTGAAAAGAGAATGTCATCGCCCAGCAACTCCCTGTATACATGAACTTGGGACAGAAATAGAACTGACATAGGGGGGCATAATTTTTTAAGTATTCCAAAACAAGAACACGACTTGAAACAAAAGATAAAGGGTATTTTTATATTCGCATATTATTTATTTATTCACTTCTTTATGATGAGGAAATGGTCTTATGTAAAACTTTTATTTTAAACAGTTTCAATTATTTCAACTAGTAAATTAGGTGTCCCTTGAAGTAATATAATCTGCTTGAAATTATTGCGAGTTCTTGTCAAGTGTAATCTGGAGACGATCACTTCACCATCACAACAAACACACATTACCTCTAAGACTTTCAAAACCATCGAAACAAACACACACACATCACCTCTAAGACTTTCAAAACCATCACAACAAACAACACATTACTTCTAAGACTTTCACCATTACAACAAACACACATAACATCTAAGACTTTCACCATCACAACAAACACACACACATCATCACCTCTAACTAAGACTTTCACCATCAATATATTTCCTTGCTGTACAACCTTATACCCACTCGCTAAACTTCTTACAAACTTGATACTATCTTTCTCTGTTTTGTATAGGACACCATGCAATTCCCATCAACACCATCACATCCACCATTCCCAGTCCAAATTTAAAGCGTTCATTATTTTATAGTATTTTTTTTTTCTCATCTACCAACTTTACACCGTCAGATATATGAGCTAAATTGACTGGTGAGGTAATCTAAACTTTTTAACGATCAGTCACACAGATGCCATGTCCTAGGCTGAATGGAACACAGTGGCAAGTAACAGACAGGTGAGCTGTATTGATCGAAATCTCACCACCAACTTGGGAGAGGGATATATAGTTGTGTTTACTGCATTATGACAAGCTTAATAATACCTTTCGGAGATATGATATTTGCATTAGATTTGTATAGTTGTGTTTACTGCATTATGACAAGCTTAATAATACCTTTCGGGAGATATTATATTTGCATTAGATTTATTTTAACCGGAGAATTATTTGCCTCACATGAATAATAAATATGCTTGGGTTAGTAATGGATAGTATTATTAAATCTTTAGACTCTTACTTTACACCTAGTGATAGTGCTTTGGGGGGTCGGGGGTGAGGGGGATTGTACTCTCACTAAACTCACACTAAACTTTGATGCAGGACACTTGCAAACTACAACTGCAATACCATCATTATTCTATTGTGCTTAGGATACCGGTATGTGAATGATGTGGTGGTGTGGTATGGTGTTAGAGTGTGAATGGTGTGGTGTGTGAGGGGTGTGGTGCAAAGTGTGAATGGTGTGGTGTGTGAGGGGTGTGGTGCAAAGTGTGAATGGTGTGGTGTGTGAGGGGTGTGGTGCAAAGTGTGAATGGTGTGGTATGTGAGGGGTGTGGTGCAAAGTGTGAATGGTGTGGTGTGTTGATATGGTCGTCTACCACAGAACGTCACCTCAGGCTTAAGATGGCAGGAGTTGAGACTGTCCATAAGAATATTTACACCAACACTGCAATATCACACCAGCTTTATGTTATTGTAATTCTGTCGTGCCGTGTAATATTGTACTCGCTGTATAAAGATTGGAGCATTGCAGTATAACCTTACATCATTATTTTTATTCATACATGCACATTACTATTGCGTTTTCCTTTTGTTTTCACGTATGAATCTGTACATGTGTAAATGGCGAATAAGTACAAAAAATAAGTACAAATATAAGTACAAAATGATAAAAACTATAGATCAATCATCGTAGAGTAACAATTATTGATCTGTGTGGCCTGTGTATTTCTGTGTTAACTTTGGTATTTCTGTCCCTCAGGTCCCTTCCCTTTATCTCGGCGTATTGGTCACCCTTACCAGTCCAGGACACCACCCAAGCGTAAGAAGCCTCGTACCTCCTTCACTAGAGTCCAGGTGAGTCCAACCAACACATGTATGCACACACTTACACACAGAGAGAGGGGAACACACATCATGCATTTTTTTTTTTTTTTTTTTTTTTTTTGTACCTGTCTGTCTTCATCTTTCAAAGGAGTATTATAAAGAACAAATAAACATATTCCAACACATATACTTACAGGATATAATGAGGTATACTCTTGATTCATTAGACTGTGTTATCTGTGTTTGTGTTACCTATCATTTCACTTGACTCATTAGATTGTGTTATCTGTGTTTGTGTTACCTATCATTTCACTTCTTGATGGACTAAAACATACTGAGTATAACCTTAGATCCCTTTCCTGTCTGCTTGACGAGGCCCCAAACTTCCCTTAATCAGGCTTTAGCAAAATTTAAGCGAAGTGTGATTTTTTCCCTCTTCGCCCATGGTTAGGCTTAGCAAAGTTTAGATTAGTTTGAGCAGAGTTTGAGTTTAGCAAAGGTCAGGGCAAGTTTGGCAAGGCAATGGTTGTTAGGCCCTGAATACACATAACGAGTTAGTTGAGAGTTATTTTGGATGATGAGGTAATTAGAGGGATCATTGAAAAGTTCATGAAGCCTAATTACAAATATACAACTCTTCCATTCATATATTATACTCCGCTTCTCACTTATACTCCCCAACTTCTCCTCCCCACTGTCTGCTGTTCCTTCCTCTCGTACTCCCCCCTTCCCACTTCTCCTCCCCCCTTCCTACTTCTCCTCCCCCCTTCCCACTTCTCCTCCCCAACTTCTCCTCCCCACTGACTGCTGTTCCTTCCTCATATACCCCCCCCCCCTGGCTGCCCTTCCTTCTTCTCGTACTCCCTCCTTCCCATTTTTAACCACCAACATCTCTTCCCCCTCTGGCAGGTGAACGAGTTAGAGAAGCGGTTCAATAAACAGAAATACCTGGCGTCGAGTGAACGTGCCCAGTTAGCCAAACAACTCAACATGACGGACGCACAAGTCAAGACGTGGTTCCAAAATCGTCGCACCAAGTGGAGGTAAGGACCGATATATACACGTGTCATGGAGGAGTTATACTAATTAAGTTCATTTTGTTTATCTATATATTTTTGTGATCTATATATAGGTATGTAATTGCAGCAAGTGCTTCATAGGAAAATATATTGTCCCTCATAAATTAGAAAAAGGAACCGAATGATTTGTATCTCAGCGTTTCTGGTATTATTAAATATTATTAAACCTCTGATTGCTTTCTCCCTCAGACGTCAGGCGGCGGAAGAGCGGGAAGCGGAGAGACAGGCCACCAACCGCTTGATGATGTCATTACAGGCAGAGGCACTGTCTAAGGGACTTCTCACAGACCCTCCCACCACTCCTCTATACAACTCCAATGCCTCTCTGTGCGCCCTAGAAAACATCAAGCCTTGGGCGGAGAGGAACAAACCCACACCCACATCTGCAGCCCCAGACCAGGACCCCTATGGTAGCACCCCTGTGGTATCCCCGACCTGTTCCTGAAGACACCACTGGCACCCGGGCATCATTACACTCCCAGACGCCGCTTGCCAGTTTCTACCTCCTCCCCACCCTCCTCCTCCACCCCTGCCCCCCTAGTGTCGCCGCCCCCCCCAACCCCCTCCTCTCAAGCAGCCTATAGTTATCATAGTCGCTGATGAGGGTAAGGCTACGGCATCCCCAGACCCGGTTTGATAATATTATATACTAGGGAATGTCCTGGTCAGCTCAACGTTAATGATTCCACTTAGGTTCAGATGGTAAGATGCTGTCGAGGATATTATTAGAGGTTATTGATTTGGTCACACTGTACCACAAAGCAGACCCAAGTAGTCAGTCTCTGCTTCTTGGTACACTTTGGAGGAATATGTAGCCTTCAATTCGCCAATATCTTTCCCTCTAATAGTAGCCCACGACATCGAGGACCCTATACAGACCTCGACACACAGAGGCCAAATTTATCTCCCGGTGTGAAACCAATGTACAGCTGTGGACTTTTCATCTTTACCACATCTCTAAAACTACGTGTACCCATGCCAAAATAGAATAACAAAGGTATAACCATGATGGGGTCAAATGATTCGGTGACCCATACCATTAGATTATATTATACTGTATAACCTGAATGGGAGTGGTAAAGAACTCCTGTCTACAACTGTGTACCTCCATGCAAGGACCGGAAACCTTATGTCCGTCTCCCCGAGAAGGCTTCCTCCTGTTGTGGGTTTTGACGGGAAGTTGGTGGTGACTGTCAAGGACGCGTTCACACACACACACCAAGAGGATCACCGCTCCCTTGTACAGTTCATATACCCATTTCACACGTGTTTATATAATTTATCTCGTCATGGTAAATCAATCAAATGGCTTTGTGTGCCACCAACGCCATACCCCTACCTCCTGTGTTGATCAGTGTACAACCCGTAAGTCAGTCAGTCAGTCAGTCAGTCAATGTGAACCCCTCGCAGGTAAAACCCCAAGTCATGTTTGATATTATCTCGTCAAGTCACTAAGCTCATAATAATATTTTGTAATTAGCTTGTGATCGTGTGGATATCTCTCCTTCTCTTCTGTAAACAGTAAGTGCTCTCTCACCTTTCCAAAGTCCGTCTGTCTTTCTTCTTGACCTACTCGCTGTGTCTGACCTTCAGTGCTGCGTCAGTGCGTCGTCTGTCATCTCAGTGCTGCGTCCATTTCCTCAGTGCTGTGTCGACTATCCTCAAAGTCCTGTGTACTCTATCTCCTCATTTCTGTGTTGTCTATTCTTTCTGTGGTGTGTTGTGTTGTCTTTAGTCCCGTGTGTATTACTTCATTACTGACTTGTTTAATATGATCTGTGCTGTGTCATACTTATTCTCTCAGTGATATGGTGTGTGGTCCTCTAGCAACGCTGTGACATGATCATCTTCCAGTACTGTATGCTTCTTCTATTACCGGTATGATCTCCTTCCTTAATCTCAAGGCTACCACATAGTCCCTCTATACCTACAGTGTGTTGTGGTGTTGTGGAGTGATTAGTGTACCGTTGAACAATGATTTGGTATAACTGGTGTAAAACCCACACCGATTGCTCCATCTGGTATAAAAATGTATGGTATATATGTATGGTGGTGAGGAATTCATGTGTGGTTGTGCTATAGGTGTACGGTTTCAACCAGGTGTTCGTGTATGTAATGATGGTTATACATACATACATAATTATATATTGATGGTTGTAACCGACTGAATAATGATTACAAAGTCACTATACAAGATCTCGGTTTCATTATTTCATAGCACCAACAGAAGCTGACTATTTGGCAACTGTCCTTTTCAAGTTTGTGTTACACTTATAAAGCTTGTGTATATGAGTTTGCCACGTGCAGTATAGGTTAGAGATTATCTGTCATGGTGATCACGAGTACAGTCTACCTATGTGGTTGTAAACAATACGACTCGTATGTTGTCTCGAAGCAATGTTCAGTCGTCGTTTATCGTTCGTTCTTTCGTTCGTTCGTTCACTGTGTCATAATTTTGTTCTTCTGCCATAGAATAACCACGATACATTTTTTCAATAAGTGTTCGTTTCGTTCAAGGACAGTCACGTATAAATATGTGTATAATTCAATATCCAGTTCATTGATTGATATGATATTTATGATATTTTTATTATTGCTGATATTTTAGTACCTCTTTGTAAACATCATCGTAATTATGATTTATATTGCCGTCACTATTATTATTATTATTATTATTATTATTATTATTATTATTATTATTATTATTATTATTATTATTATTATTATTATTATTATTATTATTATTATTATTATTATTATTATTATTATGATTATGATTTATTATTATCATTATTATTATTATTATTTATTATTATGTGAGTGATCAATTGTAATGACTGATGTGATAATGTATTTACTCCTGATCTCGTACATTTTATTATTACCTGAACTGATGCATTTATCAAGTGGTTTATTATTTTCTTTCATAATAAAATAATGCCATTGTTAGCAGACTGTTACACCACACCATCAAACCACCACCAACACTATCACTACTTATCACCATCACCAACATTATCACTACCTATCACCATCACCAACACTATCACTACTTATCACCATCACCACACCACACTACCTATCACCATCAACACCACCACTATCACCATCAACATCACCATTACCACCACCACCGACACCAACACTATCAGTATCATCATCATCATCATCACTCACATCACTAACATTATCACCATCATCACTAACAATATCACCATCAATTTTTTTTACTATCATCATCATCATCACCACCACCAACAGACATCACCACCCACATAATACCCTCACCCTCACGATTCATCATCACTCGCTCACCACCACCAACACCACTACCACGATCCTTACTTTCCCCAACATTAACATTCCTAACAACACCACCACCACCACCACCACCACCATCTTTCCCTTACATTTCTTTTCTCCCTCAAGCATTTCTCCCACCATCTACTCTGTCACTTTCACTTCCGTCAACTCAGATAGCTCACTATTTTACTATTACTATCATTGCTTTCCATAACGTATGCTCTTTCCATCACCACCACCACTTTCACCATACTTCACCACCACCACCACCACCACCTCTCCACCACCATCACCACCACCTCTCCACCACCATCACCATCACCACCTCTCCACCACTACCGTCTATGAAACCACCACCACCACCCACCACCATTACCACCCATAACGTTAATGCCTACCCCCATCACCATCACCACCATCATTACCACCATCACAAATTCCTTCATCAAATCCGGCTCTTCCATTCTTTGTTATTACTGTACTGTACCCACATCACTGTAACCCTGATCGATCTTCCACTGTAATTCTTTGCACTTTGCATAAATATGGACTCATCAAAAACTGTCTTGTATCTTCCACCTTTGAATAAAAAATGTCTTGTATCGCAGCACAGGTAAACTCATTATGTGAGTACTTTACCTTATCCTTGTTCACTCATGCCCTTTGCCACTCACAAGAACGGTATACACACACACACACACACACACACACACATACACACACTACATGCATGTATTTCGAAGCTTCATACACATATTCACATGTGCGCACACATTCCAAATCACACACACACACACACCTATACCTACACACACACACACACACACACACCTATACCCACACACACACACCTATACCCACACACACACACACACACACACACACCTATACACACACACACACCTATACCTACACACACACACACACACCTATACCTACACACACACACACACACACACACACACACACCTATACCAAACCAACACAACCAAACCTACACACACACACACCTATTCCTACACACACACACACACACACACACCTATACCTACACACACACACACACCTATACCTACACACACACACACACACACACACACACACACACCTATACCTACACACACACACACACACACACACACCAATACCTACACACACACACACACACAATAATACAGCCATGTGTGTGTATCTGTGTGTATGGTGTCAAGAGTGAGTGTGGAGGGCTCACACCGTTTAGTCCCCTTCCTGTAAATTATGTAAAGAGATAAATACATAACCGTAGTACCCCCTCGGGCCGTTTGTAAATTATTTGTATATATGGTGAGGCCAATGTTGTGAATGTATCTGTGTATCTGGTGTAAATAAAAGAGTTGGTCATGAAACTAGTTGTTGGTTTATTTTGGTTTCCTCATAATGCTACTAGTATATTATAGGTGATTGTGTCGTGTCTTACCTGTCTGTTTACATGTACACTCGCAATCCAAAATTTGTATCCAGGTCTTGTTGAAGTTTCGAATCATTTGACATACTAGTGAACCAATTACAATGCTTATCCTGTTGAAAGTTTGCTTGAGCTCGCTTAATTAATACTCGATCAGGCTATTCGAAGCAAGCCTGGATACATATTTTGGATTGCGAGTGTACAGTCACACACTAATGGATTGTAATGTGTATTTGCTAGTGTGTGTGTGAACAGTATAAACTTTAAATGAAACTACAACTTTAGTTCAGTAAAGAAACACTGCTACATTTCTCCAGTTTAGTACGGTTCAGTTGGTCATCCTGCTGGACAGAGGTGCCAGCGATATATTTACTTTCTCATCATGACTTCACCTCTTCGGAAAATATTTACATTCATCATCTAAGCGGATCTATTACACAAGATGGGCAAATTCGCTTCACCTTATTGGATTAAAAGGTCCTCACAGGCATCACTCCGCCTTCCACCTACCTCCCCCCCCTCCCACACATCCCCTCTCTCCCTCCCATCCCCTCTCTCCCTCCCACTCTTGAATGCTGCAAATGAATCTCACGTCTCGTGGTTCGAGTTATTATCTCAGCCAGAGTTGACAACACTGTATTGGCTCCAGCGGGTGTGTGGCTGTCTGGACTCAATATACTTCAGTGCAGGTTATAATGTGAGGAAGAATGGGTGTCCTTAATTAATTACGTGCAGTTTCAATGTGGTAAAATCCGGCTTCCTTAACTGTACATATTATATCCTTTTTGAGAAACCTTTTCTTATTTGCTGTGATGTTTTGCCTCGATCTAATTTACGATAAGATAATACCAATAACCAGAGGAGGCGGCTCATCTCCGTGCTTGTTACTTTCACGACTGCCTGACTGAGTTGAGGGAGTGAAGAGGACATAAAGGTACAATATAATTAACACTCCTCCTCGACTGACGAAAATGTGGCGTCTGTCAAAATTAATATTGTTCTTCAGTGATGCCGGATCTTGATGCCTCATTCATGATCACTGTATACAAACTGCTTGGTATTGGTATCGTCTTACTCAGAGTGAAGTGCATAATATTAATCCGGGCCTTATATTATGTGTTTATAAGTCTATAAGAGTAATCTCAACTCCTCTCATACAAACTCGTTAATCAATTGCTCAGTACGTAATGCATGAGGAGCATCCAAAAGGAAGTTGGAAGGGAAAGTCGCACGTATAAAATTATGTAGGTTTCATAAAAGTGATCCTGGAATATTATGACACCTTAACAAAATCACTAACGGTGCCAACACTACAGTTAAACAGGTAAGAATCTCAATATGCATCATTCCTTTGGTGACGGGTCGTTCTGGTTAATATTGCAAATGTTTATAATTTTTTTTATTACAACTACATTTCATCACATATCAATTTCTGTAGATTAAAATTGCAATATATTTGTTATATTCAACATCTTCCAACGTAGTTAATTAATGCCATTATTTCATACCTTCATAAGACATAAATACAAGTATTACCCTTGGTGGGTTGGCTTTCACATGCTGCAGTTCACTAATCGTAACATGTGTATTATTTAATATTCGCTTCATGTAGTACTTTCTCCTTGACTTCCCCGGTAAGGAAAATAAGTGTAAGAAACGCATTGAGCAAAGTTACTCCACCCGTGAATTATTATCCCCAGGCTTTTCTACCTCTCTAGTCCATACCATTAGGTCTTGTTGGTCCATACAAACCCTATGTAGTCCCATATACCGATGATGGAAAAGACGCATCACTAAGGCAGGATTAATTAAGGACCCTGTGATCGTGTATGGGAACTGGTGGCTTCTGATTCCTCCTGACTATACCACAACACAAGCTCCTTCCATATACGTGGTGTTTCGTGGCAATATTTGGACTCATTTACCTCCAATATTTTCTGACTACATCACAGGGTCCCTTAACCACCCACTCGGTCCATATGTAAAGTACAATACATAATATATACACATGTGCCGAACATACGTAAGATGTAATATACAGAAAATGTCTAATTACTTGAATAGAATTTATGAATAATTGAATTTGAAATGGAACCGAAGTTTGCATTGTATAAGGACGTTATTAGTGAACTGTAGAGTAGAGCGATGAATAAAGTTAGGCTCCTGGCGGCAGACATCGATACTATAATTATTAGCAAGTGAGGAAGAACGAGAGGAAGAAGCTAAACCAATCTTACCACATCCCCAATACAGTAGTCGTCAAAAGCGTATTTTCAATGTCAAATCTTAAAATCACCTAACAACTGAAAATCACTTAAGGACCCTGTGATTGTGTATGAGAATTGGAGGCTTCAGATTCCTCCTGTCTATGCTATGAAACAAGCTCCTTCCATAAATATAGGTGGTGTTTCGTGGCAATATTTTGAAGGACTCGCACACCTCCAATTTTCTGACTACAACACGGGGTCCCTAAAAATGGTAAAAATGTTTCGTTTATTTAGTTCAGAGTTGTGTATAAAAATGATAAAATGCATAAATGTAAAAAATAAGTAAAATGCATAAAAATAAGTGAGGTTTCTACATAAATTTAGTATATTATTGTATAGCCTATAATTATGAGTTTAGGACTGCGTTTGTGAATGAACTAAAGTGAGTGAGTGAGTGAGTGAGTGAGTGTTTGCTTCTGAATGTGAACGAAATGAGGGTGTGATGGTGAGCAGAGAGCGTGACCGAGTGTATGAGTGAGTGGGTGTATACAAAAGAACAAGAGTGAGTGAGGGAGTGTGTGTGTGTGTGAGTGAGTGAGTGTATACAAGAGAACAAGAGTGAGTGAGTGAGTGTATACAAGAGAACAAGAGTGAGTGTGTGAGTGTATACAAGAGAACAAAAGTGAGTAAGTGGGTGAATACAAGAGTGAGTGTATACAAGAGAACAAAAGTGAGTGTGTGAGTATATGCAAGAGAACAAAAGTGAGTGTGTGAGTATTTACAAGAGAACAAAAGTGAGTGTGTGAGTATATACAAGAGAACAAAAGTGAGTGTGTGAGTATATACAAGAAAACAAAAGTGAGTGAATGAGTGAGTGAGTATATACAAGAGTGTGTGTTTGTATGTATGTATTTGTATGTGTGTATGTATGTGTGTGTATAGGCTCTGGCTGGGTTTATGGGTGTCACAATCTTTTTGATGGTTAACCTTGATTTATGGGATGGGGGGAATGACTCTCCCATCGTGTGTGTGTGTGTGTGTGTGTGTGTGTGTGTTGTTTTTGTGTGTGTTGTTTTCGCGTGTGTGTGTGTGTGTGTATGTGTGTTGTTTTCGCGTGTGTGTATGTGTGTGTGTGTGTGTTGTGTGTGTGTGTGTTGTGTGTGTGTGTTGTGTGTGTGTGTTGTGTGTGTATGTGTGTGTGTGTGTGTGTGTGTGTGTGTGTTGTGTGTTGTTGTTGTTGTTGTTGTTGTTTTCGTTGTCCATATCTATCTCTCTACCTATTGTGTTATCTATCTGTATATTTACCGAATGAACAATCTATCTATCTATCTATCTATCCATATTTGTAATCGTGTGTGTGTGTTATTTTCGCGTGTGTGTTTATGTGTGTGTGTTATTTTCGCTGTCTATATCTATCTCTCTACCTATTGTGTTATCTATCTGTTTATTTACCTAATGATCAATCTATCTATCTATCTATCTATCTATCTATCTATCTATCTATCTATCTATCCATATTTGTAATCGTGAGTCCATGTTTATATCTGCCTCAGCAAACAAATTCAAACGAAATAGAATCCAGACCCGTACGTAATATTACTGACAACTTTTGAGGCAAATATCCATTCAAATTGTTATATATCCAACATTACGTCAGTCATCCACTCATCCATTTTTTTTTCACCCATCTACCCATTCATTCATCCACCCAAATGCACCACAAGTAAAATTGAGGCTTAATTCTCACCCTGACCCTTTCTCCCCTCCATGACACACACCCTCCACCTTTCTCCCTCCCCCCGCCCCCCCCAGCCCCTCCACTGGACAAAAGGGCATGTGGGCAGGGGCAGCACGAGCCATTCACACCAGTTGCAGGGGTACACACACACACACACACACACATACATACACACACACACACACACACACACACACACACACACACACACACACACACACATAAACACACATACACATACATACCATACACACACACATACACACACACACACACACACACACACACACAACCTATAAAGTTTTTCCGACATACACGCGCGCCGCTCGTCCCTGTAAAAGTCAAGTGTGTCGGGGCGTGGTTGGTGATGGTGATGATGATGAGGGGAGGAGCACAGTTAATTACCGACCTCAGATAGGGCTGGTACAATGGCAACACCAGGCAGGCAGGCAGGCAGGCAGGTGAGAGAGAGAGAGAGAGAGAGAGAGAGAGAGAGAGAGAGATTAGAATATGTATATAGGTCAAGAGTTCGGCTATAGTAAGACACACATACATCATAATAATTATATAGAGAGACAGATCACAAAGAATTTTTAAATGAAGGGACAGATTATGTACTGGCAGTCAAAGATACCTATCAATCATTTTTTCTCTTCCTTTAAGGGGGTGCGGGAGTACGGGACAGGCTTGGGGGGGGTTGGGGGTGCGTGAATAGGGGGACAGGCTTGAGGGGGGGTAGAAAGCCTGTCCCCTATTCCCGCACCCCCCTAACCCCCCCCACCCCCAAGCCTGTCCCCCTACTCCCGCACCCCCCTAACCCCCCCCCAAGCCTGTCCACATCTTCGCCATCATATCTCTGTTGTTATATAGTCGTTCAACCCAAAGGTGATTCAATTATAATATGACTGGCTGAGGGAACGAACTCTTGTTGTGAACCTTATACTTTTCACGTGATCTGTATGTATGTATGTATGTATGGCTTGGCCTGGGATACAATTTACAGTAGTTTCTTTTGTTCCTAGCAGTGATCCGTAGCAGCTTGTTAGCACCATACTGCGGTGGTTGTGGCCTGACCTTTGATTAATTAACTGTGTTTCCATTGTGGGCCTATGTCTAAATGGTCTGTTATAATGATTGGTTAAACTTTTTTTTTTTTTCAATCAGTAGGCTACACTGACATTTGAGCTACATTATTGAGTATATTCCCAGATCGAATGTAATTCCTATTTATCACAAGATGAAGAAATATATAAAGCTTTGTATTGGGGATTTCAGTTTACTTATTTAATATCTTTTTAATTATTATTTAAATATAAATAAAAACAGTAGTTACTTTTACTTATTATTTTTAGATTTATTGTGCTATATAATAATTAAATATTTAGATATTTAGATATTTAGTTATTTATATTAGATAATGTAGATATTTAGATATATAATCACACTAGAAACTATTTTAACTGTTTTGTCGTTACCTGTGACCAATACAGTACACTTATATCAACACTAAACGATTCAAATAACAAGAGAAAAACCCCAAGTCGTCTCAGGAGGTGGTAGGAGGGAGTACAGGGGAGAGGGAGTGGTAGGAAGAGGGGAAGGAGAATAAAAGTATGAGGATTGAAGGGAGAGTGGTTATAGGAGGGGAAGAAAGGGGGAAGTGGGAATGGCTGGAAGAGGGAAAAAGAGGGGAGGGGTAGACTGGAAGGAGGAGGGGTGGGAGAGGGGTGGGACTATGTGAGGGGAAGGTAGGGGAGGGGAGGGGTGGGACTATGTGAGGGGAAGGTAGGGGATGGTGAGGGGTGGGACTATGTGAGGGGAAGGTAGGGGTTGGTGAGGGGTGGGACTAGGTGAGGGGAGTGGAGGTGAGGGGAAGGGAAGGGAAGAGAGGTGAGGAGTGGGACTATGTGAAGGGAGGGGAAGGTAAAGGATGATGAGGGGTGGGACTATGTGAGGGGAAGGTAGGGGAGGTGAGGGAAGGGACTATATGAGGGGGAGGGAGGGGATGGGAGGGGGAGTGATAGGTATGGAGGGGAGCAGCAGCAGCAATACAATGACTCCTACCCTCGTGGTCGGTATCACTTCTGAACACAAAGACAAACTATGTTAAAGTCAAAACAATTAGGAGGGAGGGAAGGGATCGATGAAGCAAGGGGAAGCTGAAGGGAATAGAGGGGAGGGAAAAGGAAGGTGATATGGAAGGTGGGAGGGGAGGGTAGGGGAGGGAAATCAAGGGGTCAAATGGAGGTAAGTCTAGGAAAGTGAGAGAAGAAAGGGAAGTAAAGAAGACACATGAAAAGAATGAAGAGAGGAGAGTTCATTGATACTGTCCTTTTTAACCTCAGGGATATATTCTTAAGACCACTCTTCATCTGTGACATTGACTACATCACTCCCCTGAACCCTTTTACTTGCCTGAATGAGAGAATCTGGAGAAATAAAACATTATTTTGTCTGTACGTGCTAAGAAAGCTTAGCGTTGAAACCGGACGAGGTAGTCAGCAAAATAGTGAAGACTGAACAGAAGTAATAGTTGTTTCATAATTTTGATAACCTCAAAATTTATTCCATTCACACATGAGGATTCGATTATTTTAGGATTAAGGAAAGCATTTTTTGCTAATTTGGGAAATATGTTTTTTTCTTTTCGTGTTATATTGCTTCGGGAAAAACATCAAAAAGGTACTTTATTGGAAACTCAGCGGATTTCAAGAAATACCAGAATGTGAATGTCTGCCTGATACCTTAGTTCATAAATAGGTCGAATAGAATACTACCCGTGTTTAACTGCATATTATGATACCATGATATTTATATCACCATGTCGAGTATTGTTACATGAGAATACAGTACAGGATTTGGTTATCTGACATTTCATGAAGAACTTTACTTTGTGCAAAACATCACTCACACAACAGATTACAGCAATTGTTTTGTTTTACTAGTATTGTTTTACCAACAAATCCACACCATTAGCAGCTCAGCTTCCCTTCAACAAAAGTTCAATTAAACATCAGCACCAACAGCCACTCTGTCACCAACAGCCCCCACACCAGCAGACATCTACACTCCAAGTCGGCTTCACAACGTAAGATTTTCAACTCGAGCTGTCTACCATGTTGGGCATTATGGATTACTGGGTCCTTAACATTTAAAGGTTAATACAATTTAGTCTATAACACAACGTAAGTGTGGACTTCTCTCCGATTTTCAACTTTGGGGTGTCGTTGTAAATGTTGAAGTTTTATCAGAGCTATAATTTCCGATATTCAACGTCAGACTCAAGGAAGACATTGATGTATATTTTCACTGCTTTCTTTCTTTCTTTTGTGTAATTCTTTTTTTATTACGGAAGGATTTATTAGTTGAAAATACAAACACGAGTGATTATGAGACACGGAGAGTTAATATTGCTTTATGCCATATGCACCTATGAGTACAAAACAAAATAATAATAATAATAATAAAAAAGCAGTTTGGTCGGTTTGATTACATTTATCTAAAGAGACCATTTCTTGATTGTCCTGCTGAAAAATAATAATAAACAATAATGATTGGAGGATAAAGATTCAGATAAAAAAAAAAATTATATATACAAATGAATGAAAGAAAAACATAATGACGGTAAGATAAAGGTTCAGTTATAAAAATATATATATATATATATATAAATGAATGAAAGAAAATATAAATATGATAAAAAAAAAAATCTTAAAAAAAAAAAAAAAAAATCATCCTGCCAGCTATAGAAGACTGAATGGAAAACTTGTGTGGCCCAAACAGTATGGAAGCAGACAAGATGCAGGAAGTGAATTATTGGTCTGGTAGTGGTCAATGTTATACTCTTGTTTATCTGTAAATATATTTGTTTCTCCTTACTGGTAGGTCGCTATTATAGTCTTCGTTAACGTTTTTATGATATCATTTTTGTTCTAATTTCTTTTTAGCAAATTTTATAACTTCACTGATTAGTTTTTTTTTTTTTTTTTTTTTTTTTTTTTTCATAACTTCACTGATTCGTTTTTTCGTCACTTTGTTGTCATGATGAGGAGGTGATGGTTGTGTTGTGAAAGATTGTTGGTTTATTTATTGGGTCTGTGTGATCGTAAAGTAGCTACTACACAGGGAGAAATGAAAGAGAAGAGAAGAGGAATGATTAGGGAGGGAGGGAGAGGAAGGAGAAGAGAGGAAGAATGAGGGAGGGAGGGAAAGGGAAGAGAAGCAAGGATGAATGAGGGATGGAGAGAGAGGGAGGGAGAGGGAAGAGAAGCGAGAATGAATGAGGGATGGAGAGAGAGGAAAAAGAAGCAAGGAGGAATGAAGGTAGGAGGGAGGGGAAGAGAAGAGAAGCGAGTATATATGAGGATGGAGAGAGAGGGAGAGGGAAAGAGAAGCGAGGATGAATGAGGGATGGAGAGAGAGTTCTGACAAAGGCTGAAGGAGAGAGTCTGAGTGTGTTTACGTGAAGAGAGGATAAATGACCTACTGAGTGAGACATGAGAGAGAGAGAGAGAGAGAGAGAGAGAGGAAGAGAGAGAGAGAAGAGAGAGAGAGAGAGAGAGAGAGAGAGAGAGAGAGAGAGAGGAGAGAGAGAGATAAAAATGGAGGTAAGGAAAGTGAGAGGTGGTGGGAGGGAGGAAGAAAGGGAGGCAAGGAAAGTGAGAGAGGGTGTGGTGGAGGGAGGAAGAAAGGGAGGTGGTGAGTGAGAAGTAAGAAGAGAAAATGAGAGACATGATGGTGCTGATATAGAGATAGAAAGATTGAAAGGAAAAGAGAGATAGGTTGATAGATAATATAGAGACCAGAGAAAGAGTGGAGGGAAGGATTAAGGAATGACAAAGGATGAAGAGAAGGATATACCAACCAGAAGATGAGGGAAATAAATAAGAAAACACACACACAACACACACACACACACACACACACACCACACAAGACACACACACACATACATTAGGATTAGGGAGAGACAAGTGAGGAAGAGAAGGATATAACAGAAGATAAGGGAAGTAAATAAGAAAACACACACACACCATTAAGATATCAAACCCTCACGGAATCACCATTATCATCATCACCACAGCCAGTCACAGTGAACCTAGCTGCCCACCAACCCGACAAACCAATCACGGTATAATTAAAACTAAAGATGGTCGAATTTCCCAGGCGGACTGACGGACCGAACGGACGGTGGTACATACATACATACATACGTCTAACTTATAATAATTATGTATTCACTTCCGAGGCTCAGCTGGCCGCCAGTACTTTGATCAAACGGGTTCACGGTAACATCATCCTTAATCCCCTCTCGGCAATAAGGTCGAAGATTCTCACCAACTTGGCCTGTCGTAAGGATGAAGGGCAACCTGGGTTTCGACTGTGGCCCTTACGACTGGACGACACAGGAGCGAACGAAATTTGACTTGAGTGGTGTTAGTGTGTGTGTGTGTGTGTGGGTGATTGATAGCATCTGCTCAGGCCCTATCTCCTCAACAAGCATTTGATACAGTGTGTCCCACTCCAATAAAGTTTATTGATTGGTCATTGGACGAGCATTCTGGCAGCTAATTGGTCATTAATCATTTCCCGTCTGTTCCCCTCCTGAGTGCCTATTGGTTAGTTTCTCCTGGTGGTGGTGGTGGTGGTGGTAGTGGGGCTTGGGGGCGTGACTGACTATACCTCCTGATGCTCGCTGCTGGAGGAGTGAGGGGCCTTTGTTGTGTGGTAAAGTGAGGGTATAGTGAGGGACTTGATGGTGAGGGGTGATGAGGGATGTGTATGGAGGGGTGGTGGTGGAGGAAGGGGAGAGTGGATGGAGGGATGGTGGTGGAGGAAGGGGAGAGTGGATGGAGGGGTGGTGGTGAGGAAGGGGAGAGTGGATGGAGGGGTTGTGGTGGAGGAGGAGAGAATGGATGGAGGGGGTGGTGGTGGAGGAGGGGGGGAGAGTGGATGGAGGGGTGGTTGTGGAGGAGGGGAAGAGTGGATATGGAGGGGTGATGGTGGTAGTAGTAGGAGGAGAGAGAGGGTATGGAGGAGTGATGGTAGTGGAGGAGAGGGTATGGAGGAGTGATGGTAGTGGAGGAGTGATGGTAGTGGAGGGGGAGAGGGTATGGAGGAGTGGTGGTAGTGGAGGAGTGATAGCAGTGGAGGAGTGATAGTAGTGGAGGAGAGGGTATTGAGAGGTTGTAGTGGAGGGGGAGGAGGGAGTATGGAGGAGAGTATATGGAGGAGTGATAGTAGTGGAGGAGAAGGTATGGAGAGGCGGTAGTGGAGGGGGAGAGGTTGACGCACAGCCTCTGCTCCACAACATCTCCAATTATCAACAAAACAATTTCTTCTGGTCGCTACATCAACGTCACCCGCCTCGCTAACACCATCAACTCTCCCCACACACAACACACACACACACACAACACATACACTTCTCACTCCCCCCTCCTTACTTCTTCCTCCCTCTCTCTCAATCTTTCTCATACCCTTCTCTCTCTCTTCCTATTTTCGTTCTCACTTTCCCTACTCTCTCTCTCTATTTCTACTCTTTCCCCAGCTCCTTCTCTGTCTCTTCCTACTCTTCTCGTCTTCCTCCCTTTTTCTTTCTCTTGTATATTCCCTTCCTCCATACTCTCCTCTTCTCTATTCTCTATTCTCTTTCAGTACTACTCTCCAACCTTCATTTGGCAATACTCTTCCTCCCTCCCCTCCTCCCTCTTCTTCTCGCTCCATTCTCTCTTTCCTCCTCTCCTTTCCTTTCCTCTCTGTATACCCTCAACACTCGCTCCTTTCCTCCCTCATTCTCTCTTCAGTTAAGTTACTCTGTTGTCCCTCCCTCTCCTGTTGTCTCCTCTCCTGTTGTCTCTCCATCTCCTGTTGTCACCCCCTTCTTCTGTTGAATCATCCCTTCTCCTGTTGTCACCCCCATCTCCTGTTGAGTCTCTCCATCTTCTGTTGTCTCTCCTCCTGTTGTCTCTCCTTCTGTCTCTCTCCTCCTGTTGTCTCTCCTGTTGTCTCTCCTCCTGTTGTCCTCTCCTCCTGTTGTCACCCCTTTCTGTTGAGTCACCCCGTCTCCTGTTGGCAGTGTGTGACAAGGGAGGTAACGGGTAAGGAGCTTAGGGTGACTGAGGGTGATAATATCAGAGGCAGATGGTGGTAGTGGTGGCAGTAGTTGTGATGGTGGTAGTGACGATAGTGGTGATGGTGGTGGTGGTAGAGGTGATGGTTTTGGTGGTGGTGGTGATGGTAGGTAGGATGGTGGTGGTTGTATAGTGTAGTGGTCCTATATAGTTGTGATGGTGGTTGTGACGATAGTGGTGGTAGTGGTTGTGGTGGTGATGGTAGGTAGGATGGTGGTGGTTGTAGTGCCGTGGTCCTAGTAATGGTGAAGTGTCTATAAACTTCACAACTACACTTACATTGACCTACGCCAGGGAGCAATATCCACAATGTGTGCAAAAAAAAGCAAATGCACTTGAAAATACTAAAAATTTATGAACTGTATACCTGCTAATCAACACAAAATCCCTGATGTGTGTGTGTGTATGGAAAGTGGGAAGAGAGTATGCAACTACAGCCAACACAACCTACATTTCTTGATTATAAGGACGACATAGAGAGTATTAATGTTTCTAGAGTCGTTGAGAGGAGGGTGTGTGTATGTATGGTGATGGTATAGGAGGAAGACCGACCGAGAGGGAGAGTAATTTCATCTCTTTAGGAAAATCCAGTTGAGATGATCCAGAGACCCTAGAGACACACAGCCCTCACTCGTATAAATGGATGACTGTTGTATGGGGGAAAGACCTTAACAAAATTACTGCCTCCCTCTCCCTCTCTCTCTCTCTCTCTCCCTCTCTCCATCTCTCTCTCTCTCCCTCCTCTCCTCTCTCCTCTCTCTCTCGTCTCTCCCTCTCCCTCTCCC